>PVJI01012199.1:0-52677 GCA_004026765.1 Micronycteris hirsuta | reverse complement strand
AGAGTTTGAGGTATCGTGCATAGACCAGGCCATCTCCTCCATTATTCCTGGGGCCACAGATGACCAGAACAGTAGGGGGGGTTCCTGAACATGGACGTGGGGGGATATGCCTTGGCAATGGCTGTAGCACAGCTCAGCCCAGCCAGCTCCATAAGTTGGTCCACGCTGAACTGGTACTAGTTAAACAGCTCCTCGTCCACAGCCTGAGTCTCCTCCTGCTCAAGTACCTCACCACGATGCTAGCCATAACCTCTGGGTTCCTGCGGCCCCCCGAGTGCAGCCGCTGCGGCTCCCACCAGGTGGGTCCCACGCAACAGATGTTGGCCTGGGCTCTGATGTGTGGCAGGCACGAGCCCGCCACCAGCAGCCTGAGCCCCAGCAGAGACCGCAGATAGGACATTCAACCCGCGGACCTGCGCGCGCCTCCAGCTCAGCCCAGCCTCCACGGCGCACGCACGTTTTGTTTTGTTTCTGTTGGTGGAGGTGGGGGTTGTAATTTACTGCAGTGTGCTCTTCCTGAAAGGTGGGAGAGGTCACACACCGGAAGTGGGGCAAGTCCTTGGCCAACCGGGTGATGTGCTGTACCGCAAAGCGGAGCAGCACCGGGAGCAGGCTGGGCAGAGCAGCGTGGAGGGTGGGAGAACAGATGGGCTGGGGGCTGCAGACGTCAGAGCCCAGCGAGGCCCAGGGTCGATGCTCTCCCTTTGGTCTCCCCAGCCTTGGAAGGGCCCGGGGCTGAGGAGCCTGCCTCTGCTGGGTCCTCGAGAAGTCCTGTCCTCTGAATTGGTGCATGACACACGGCCCCCTCCCTCAGGCCGTCCTCCTTGGTCACCCTTTGGGTCACCTTCCAGCCCAAGTCCTGTAGGTGCTCACTGCGGACCGCACAGACTGGCCAAACATGGGGCCCTTGTGGCAGTGTGGGCCCCCGGGAGCGTCTGGACAGGCTCTGTCTGCTCCTTGCTCGGCTGCTCAGGGGCTGGCCGTGCCAGGGCTGGGCATGCTTTGTGCGCCGCATGGCCAGGGCTGCTGCCAGCAGGGACACTGTGCCCAGGCCAGAGACGCAACAAAGCTGTGGACACCAGCCAGGAGCTGCCGGCCTCCGGTCTTAACCCCCGACACCCTGCCCCACGAAGGGTGCAGGGAGGGAGTCCTGAGGCCTCCCAAGGCTCCAGGTGGCGGGGGTCCTGCCCACGTTCCCCAGCCCGTGGGACTCGGTGGCAGAGCGCGAGGCGCTGTGCTGCGCATGGCGTGCAGAGGCCTGGCTTCCGCGGGAACATTGAAGGGGGCGGGCTCTTCATACCGAGAACAGCGTCCCCTGGCGTTTGGACAGCGCTGTGATTTCAAAGGCCGTCCGGCCAAATCTGACGGGACAGAGCAATCCTACGGGTAGACACAGGATTCGTTACCCGTAGGTGTGATTCTCGTTTCTCGGAAATGTAAACAGGCTGATTCCAGTGACACGTCCAAGGTCGTGGAAACTGCCAGTGTTTGGGCAGCAGGCGGGCTGGTGTGAACACTGGCTACAGCTCTTAAATTGAGTGAACTTTGGCGAATTGACTCGCGTGGACCTTGGTTACGCCATCTGTTGGGAGCATCGCCTCATCACCTGGCACACAGAAAGAGCCATAAGTAATTAATTCAATTATCAAGCACCTTCTAAGTGAGAGGCACCATACGCGAGATAGAAGAGAAGCAAGGCGCACTCATTCTGGGAGAGGGTTCCGGGAGAGGGAATGGCCAGGGCAAGTGCAGAGGCGCCGAGGAGAGTGCCAGGTGTGGCTGAGGGCGGACCAGAGGCTGGGGTGCACTGAGCAAGGGGGACAGAGTCACAGGAGGTGGCATGGAGGAGCTAGACATGGGATCATGGCCCGGAAGGGAGATGGAATCCCTTGAAGGTTTCAAGCAGAATGGTGACCTCGTCTTGCGTGTGCCAGGAGCTCACGCTGCCCGCTGTGTGGAGAATGCTGTGTGGGAACAGGGAGAAGAGACAGACGTGGTTGGGGATTCCTGGGACGGATGGGAGGGGCCAACTCACTGCTCTGCTTCCTGCGGGCCTCCAGGCACTTTCGCCCCCTACAGGCTGGGCAGAGGCACCTCTGGGCCTGGGTGACCCTGCAGCTGCCAGCAGAAAGGCAGCGAGACAGGTGCTTCCGCCAGCTGTTCGCCTGTGAGGGGCGGAGACGTCAGCATGGGTATGTGGGGGGCCCGGATGACTTCATGACTCTGAGCCATGCCCATGGGCCCTTCTGGGTGGACATGGCGCCTGCCCTCTTCCACTGGCATGGAGGCACAGGGCGGCTCAGGGAAGCCTGGTGCTCATGACTGAGCGGTCGTGTCCGTAGGATGAACAGCAGCCTTCCCTCCGTTATCACGCCATCTGTAGTGCGGAGGTCGGTGACTTGTCGCGAGCTAACCACGGAGTCAGGCTCCAGATGTGGGAGGGACGCAGCTGGACAAGCTCGGGCAGGTGGCAGGGCTATTTCCGCTGGAGAGAAGACTCACCCCCACAGCCAGGGCTTGAAAGTGATCGCCCATGGCCTAGTGCCCGCACCAAACAGTCCCTTGGCTCAGCGTCCCCACTGGCCATGATTTCTGGCATTGAGGTGACTGTCCCTCAGCCCCTGAATGTGGGACGGGTGACCATCTTGTCTGCCCAGGCCACCCTTGACCTTCTTCTCCCTTCTGCAGAGCATCTTCCTGGGTATGCCCTGGGCCCGACCCCTGCCTAATCTGTATTTTATTGTTTTCAGTCTCTGGCCCCCAGAAGAGTTTCTGCCTTCTCTTAGGCATCACGTCACCTGCAGGCTGCAGAATCTGGCGTGGGATGCGTCTCCCGAAACTCCCACTCTGCCCCTGTATTCCCCTTGATTTCAGGAGCTGCCTGTGTTTGGAATTAGGGCTTACGGCCCTCAGTACCTGGAAAACAAGGAACTGCTGCTGTGTGTGGTCTCCAGTTGCTCTCAGACTGCCTAGGAAGGACATAGACTCTGGACCCCGGGCAAAGGCCTGGGGGTGGTTTTCCCAGCATGCCCCTGGCGCTGCTCGCTGATACACGGGGAGGGACCCTGGTGGGTGGGGACCTGGTGACTCATTTCAAGCTGCTCCTAATCAGACCGTGGAGATTTTTGCTACTGCTGAGCTTCAGGCTAAATCCACAGCCTCCCCTGTATGTGGGTCCTGGGCATGCTGGGCAAGATTTTGTGCATGCACGTTGTCTAAAGGACAGGTGTGACAGTTACACAAGGCTCCCCGAAGGGAAGCTCTGAGAGACTGGGGTCTAATGAGGACCCTAGGCTGAGGTCCCACTGCCTAAGTAGGGAGGGCTGAGGATGTGCTGGTCTCTAATAAATCAGAGGCAGCTGGGTTGGTCTGGGCCTCCTGTGCCAGAGTATCATACTCCTGTGCTGAGAGGGGTCTTGGACTCAGTTTAATGGATGTTAATGGATGTTTCTGTCTTGAAATTCTTTTTTTTTTTTTTAAGATTTTATTTATTTATTTTTAGAGAGAGGGAAAGGGAGGGAGAAAGGGAGAGAAACTTTAATGTGTGGTTGCCTCTCATGCGCCCCCTACTGGGGAAGCTGGTCCACAACCCAGGCCTGTGCCCTGACTGGGGATTGAACCAGTGACCCTTTAGTTCTCAGGCCTGCGCTGGATCTGCTGAGCCACACCAACCAGAGCTGAGTTGACTTTTATAAGGATGATGAGGACTGGGCTAGTTCAGGCAGAGGGTGCAATCAGAGAAGTCCCAGAAGCCAGGTGGAGAAAAGTGGATTTGGTAGAACCCTAAGCAGGCCTTTCTTGCTGGAGCATAATGTTTCAGGCAGGGAGTGGTCAGCAGGAGAGAGGTCTGGGGGTGGGCAGGGCTCACTTTATTTCCGTCACCCCCTGTCCTTTCTGTCTCCTGACCTGTGCCTGCCTGACGCCTCTTAGCTAGTCTGGGCACCCATCACTTCCCACTCGTTATGCTGTCGCCTATTTGTCATTCTTCCCGTTACCAGCCTCCTCTCCTGCAACCCATCCTCCATGCTCTTGCTATTTCTAAAATGCAAATTTAATCATGTCTCTTCCCTGCTTAAAATTCTTCATTGGCTTCCCGTCACCTTCAGGATAAAACCCAATCTCTTCAGCTTGACATGCAAAGTCCTTTGTGATCAGTCCCCTATTTATCCCTCCGACCCCACTTCCCTGCCCTGACCTGATGCCTCACACTTTGGCTCTAGATGTTTTTAAGCCTTAGAGCTTCCTGAACACGCTGTGCTCACTGACCTCCAAACATCTGCCCTTGTTATTTCATCTGGTGGGAATCTTAACCGGTCCCCTCCCCTGGTTCACCGATCTGAGCTGCTTACCCTTCAGGCTTGAGCAGAGGGTCACCTCTGGGGCCACGGGGCTGGCAGCAGAGCTGCACCTCTGCACACACGCTTGCCATAGCACCCACACATTGCAGAGCAATGTCAATCACCTGTGAGTTGTTGAAGGCTTTTATTTTTGGATCCTTAGGGTCTGTGTACTCCTAGCACATATAGTGAGTGTTTATGGAATTTATTTATTTAAAAAAAACATTTTATTTAGCCCTTGGTGGTATGGCTCAGTGGTTGAGTGCCAGCTTGTGAACCAAAGGGTCACTGGTTCAGTCCCCAGTCAGGGCACATGCCTGGGTTGCAGGCCAGGTCCTAAGTTGGGGGCATGTGAGAGGCAACCACACATTGATGTTTCTCTCCCTCTCTTTCTCCCTCCATTCCCCTCTGTTTAAAAATGAATAAAATCTGCCCTGGCTGGTGTAGCTCAGTGGATTGAGTGTGGGCTGGGAACCAAGGGGTCCCGGTTCAATTCCCAGTCAGGGCGCATGCCTGGGTTGCGAGCCGGGTCCCTGGTGAGGGCCATGTGGGAGTCAACTATGCATTGCTGTTTCTCTCCCTCTCTTCCTCACTCCCTTCCCCTCTCTCTGAAAATAAATAAATAAAATCTTTTAAAAAAATGAATAAAATCTTAAAAAAACATTTTATTTATTTATTTTTAGACAGAGGGGAAAGGAGGGAGAGAGAGGGAGAGAAACATCAGTGTGTGGTTGCTTCTTGCACACCCCTCACCAGGGACCTGGCCCACAACCCAGGCATGCGCCCTGATTGGAAATGAGCCAACAACCCTTTTGTTCACAGGCTAGTGCTCAATCCACTGAGCCACACCAGCCAGGGCTGTTTATGGAATTTATAAATTAATGGGTGAGGATATGAATTAAGGTCTGATTCCGAATTCATGCTCTTTCCATGTGGCATCGTGTTATTACCTGTGTTGCAGTCATTCATTCAGCAAATGTCTAACAGGTGTCTGCTTTGTGTCAGGCATGTCCCAGTGATGTGGGGTCCCAGCTATCACCTGGACACATTCCTGTTCTTCGGGGGCTTTCTTTCCTAGCTGATTATCCTTTGCTGCCCTGACTCTCTGACCTGATACTCATTTGTCTTTTAGTCTGATTCCTGACTCCTTTCTCACTTGTGAACCCCTCTTACCTGCTGTTCCTATCTGCCATGTTTGCATTTGACATACAGTGACGTCACTCAGGTGTCCACAGAGCCAAATTTGCAGTCTGGCTCTCCTCTGCCCTGTTTGCCTGCCCCCAGGTCCTGGCACAATCACTTCCTCCTTTCCTTCACACCTTGTAACCTGGTTCCAATCTTCTTTGTCTGCAATGACTAGTGATCTCCCGTGGCCTGTTGAATTCAATGTGCTTTTTCTTCTGTTTCCCCCAGTCTACCTCCCTACTGCTTCGACTCCCTGATAAGGTTGTCTTCTTTGAAAATCTTTCTCACTAGCCTCTATGATGTTATGCATTCCTGGTTCTCTACCTTTATTTCTACCAGATCTTTTTCTCTTTCTCCAATAGAGTCTCCCTTTTTCCTAAGCCTACGGGTTAGGAAAAACTACAGGCTTTTCCTCTAAGGCTCCATTTCGACCACTCTGCCTTTCTTCTTCTACGTTCCTCCCTGACAGTCCGTCTAGTCACCAGGCTCTGGTAGAGTGTAAAAACAGCTGACATTGTAACAGCACACCTTTACATTCCTGATTTCAGTTGTCATCCTCCTTTTGGATCGTGCACATCTCCCAAACCTACAACCCCAGTTCCTGGGGATCTTGCTATTCTTAGTAGTTTCTTCTGATGCCTGGAAAGGTTAAATCTCATTCAGTTCCTTTTTCCGGATGCTGACTGCCCTTGCCCAGACTTCTGCGGCAGCACCTGTAGCAGCGCAGCACATGTAGCAGCACCAGGCCTTCGCGTTCACATGACCATGTCTCCCCTCCTGGACTGTGCGCTGTGTGAGTCTCCTTTTCCCAGTGCCCAGCGTGGATCCTGCCCATACTGTGTGCTTCACAGCCAGTGCATGGTTAAAGACCTTTCCGAACTTTCTGGTCCTGAATCTCAAAAGTCACTTTGAGTGCTCTCCTAGACCTTGTTAGTGACCCAGTCTTACTGGTTCTTCGCGCCTTATGTTTCCCCAAGTCCCTTCTTTTCTGCTGTCATCACTGCCCTCACCCAGACTCTCCCGCTTTGTACAGTGGCAACATCCCTGTCTCGTCTTCCTGCTCTGACTGTTTCTGTTGTCAGATGAGTCCTGTGTTTCCCCGGTAACAATAATCTGAAGATGCTGTTTCTATGAGGGTCAGCTTTAAGTTCCTTATCTGGTATATCTCCCACAACTTCCCCATCCTCAACCTCAGTCTTTCATCATTTTTTTCTTATCACCAGATGCCAAATAGACCCTGTCTTTTCCTCCTCCTTCCCTTCCACCGTCGGTCTAAGTTTTACCCTTCTTTTAAGGTCCAACCCAACCCCACTTTCCCCTGGAAGTTTTTGACTCTTCTGTCCCTGAGCAATGCCTTCCTTCTTGGACCTCCTACTATTTATTATTCTATAACTCACTGTCGTAGTGCACTTGGGCACTTAATCACCTACCGCAGGGGTGGGCAGTCTGTGGCCTGTTAGTCAAATCTGACCTGCAGCCCGCTTTACACAGGCTTTGAGCTAAGAATGTGTTTTTTAAAATATTTTATTTATTTAGAGGGGAAGGGAGAAAGAGAGGGAGTGAAACATCAATGTGTGGTTGCCTCTTGCATGCCCCCTACTGGGACCCCAACCCTCAAGCCAGGCACGTGTCCTGACTGGGAATCAAACTGGTGACCCTTTGGTTTTCAGGCTGGCACTCAATCCACTGAGACATACCAGCCAGGGCTGTTTTTTCAAATTAAAAATTTAAAAGAAGCCCTGGCTGGTGTGGCTCACTGGATTGAGCACCGGACTGCAAAGCAAAGGGTCACCAGTTCAATTCCCAGTCAGGGCACATGCCTGGGTTGCAGGCCAGGTCCCCAGTAGGGGGTGCATGAGAGGCAACCATACATTGATGTTTCTCTCCCTCTCTTTCTCCCTTCCCCTCTCTCTAAAAAAGTAAAGAAATAGATAAAGTCTTTAAATTTTTAAAAGAAGAAAAAGAATATCTCATAATACATGAAAATTATATGAACTGCACACTTTGTTGTCCAAAAATAAAGTTTTGCTAGAATATAGCCTCACCTATTCGCTTACATGTTGTTTGTGACTGCTTCCAAACTATAAGGAAAGACTTGTAGTTTCAACAGAGACCATTTGCATTTCTGCTCTGGCTGTTACAGAAAAAGCTTGCTGACCTCTGATGTAGGATCTCAAATTCCCTTTATACTCTTTGCATAGCTGTTTAACAACTTTGGGGGGGTCTATTGCACTAAAGACAACCTTTTCCATGCAAATTGGCTGTTCATTAGAAAGGTGTTGGAAGCCAGAGGAGTAGGCTGCAGAGACTGAGTAAAAGTCCCCCCCCCCCGGCCGAAACTAGTCACTTAGGTACCAGATTCCCATTGGAAAGTGAGAGTCAGAGGATCCAGGTGGATGGGGGAAGACACAGCCTTTTTTCGTCTTCTCTGTTTCTGATCTGCAGACACAGTGGCTGGAGCTGGAGGAGGCTGTTTGAGGTCTCCCCTGAATCTGCTATTGAGAGAGAGCCGTGGCTGCTGGCTGAGAGAAGCTCAGCTGTGAACAACTCAGCTGTTACAGGCCAGGAAAGAAACTGTCAACAGGAAAGTGTCTGGCTTTGGATGACAGTAGCTGTACGTGGGCGGAGAGACTTTACAATGCCTAGAAGTGCCACAGGCAAGAGAATTGGAAGGATTTCCTTAAAGCAGAAAGGAAGGCTAGATATTCAGACAAACATGAAGAGCCATTAAGGTGAAGACATTTACCGAGATGTTCTATTGCTTTTCTTCTTGCTCTATTCATAGTTTTTCCTTAAAAATGATACATCTCAGTAATTATTCAGTAAAGCTCCATCTTATTGAGAAATAATCTACATAGGTCGGACTTTCACACCTGTTCCCCATACCTGAGCAGAGTCTGCACGGGACTGGTTTCTGCCCTGGAACATGGACCGCCCAATGGGTTGCTACCTGACTTGCTGGAAGAGACAAACAAGACTCTGGGAGATAAAACTTGCATATCCAAACCTATTTTAATGGCAGCAGTAGGTGCAAGGTCATCGGTGTGTCTCCCTTTTCTGCAGCTTCCTTACCACACCTGGCACGGTGGAGGCGCATTGTCAGACTGGAATCAAACGAATAAGCTTTGGGGAGGAGCACATTCCCTATTTTTAGGTGGACGTCAGGGGATCGTCATTTGGTTGGAGAGGGTTTTTTTCTTTTTCCTTTTTCATTATGTAGGACGTAGGATGGATGGATCCTAAATGTCTTTCAACTGCTAGGATCTACGATCTTCCAAATCAAACAGACACTTTGCAATTTCCCTGCCATCCTATCACCAAATCTTAATCGGCGACGTCTCTTGGCTTTACCCGCTTCGTCCACTGCTTCCGGCTTCCCAGGCACCCTCTTTCCTCGCTTCCTCAGGCGTACACGCCGCCCCGTCGCTGTGCCTGCGTCGCGTGCTGCCCCTTCCCCCTCCGCCTTCGCTCCGCGGCTCTGTTTTCCGCGCTCTCGTCCGCTACAGTGCCCCCTCCTTCCCGCGCTCCGACTCTCTTACCCTAGTTGGAAATGCAGCAGACCTCCGAGCCTGCCTCCATTGGGTGCGAGGGGTTGTCACTCTTGGGCAGGGGGAGCTCCTATTGGTCGGGCTGGAGGCGGGTCCCGAGCTGACTATAAAAGGCGGGACCCGAGGCGCGCGCGGAGCGGAGCGGCTCTGACAGGACGGCGGGGACGCGAGCGGACGCCGGGCGCCGAGTGAGCGCCGAGAGTCGGCTAGGAACCCGGGCCCCGCACCGACTCTCCTCTCCCTGCCCGCGGCCGGCGGCAGTGCCCCCCAGCCCAGCGGCGACTCGCCACCGTTAGGGCCGCGCCTCACTGCACGTGCCTCCCGCTCTGTCAGCCGCCGCGATGAGCGAGGTGAGCGGCGCTGCGGGCCGGGGTCCCAGGGGACGAGGGGGTCGGGGGCGGCTCCGGGTCCCCGGCGGTCGTGGGGTTGAGGGTGTGCCTCCGAGGGGCGAGGGGGAGGCGTCTCGGGTCGGGGTGACGAGGGGCGGGGGCGGCTCCGGGTCCCCGGGGGCGCGAAGCCCCCGCCGCGGAGACCCTCCCGCCTCGGGGCTCCGGGGAGTGACGGGACGGGCTGCTTTAAGTCCCCGCTGCTGGTGGTGCGCTGGGCACAGAGGTCCTCGCGCCCGGGGCTGCTGGCTTCCCTTCACCCGGACCTCTGAGGAGACGGCCCGCGCGTCCCGACTCCGCGTCCCGGGGTGCCCTCCGCCGCAGCTGTCGTCCCTGCGGCGGCCGCTGGCCCTGCAGGAGGGTGGCGCCCTGCCCCGCTGTCCCTCCCTCCGGGGCGGCCGAGAGGTCCCGCGGAGAGACGTGCCGGCCACGCCCGGGGCCCGTGGTCCGGCTCCCTGGGGCCCTCCGGACACTGTCGGGGCGGGGGGCGTCGGGGCCGCAGCGGGGGAGCCCCTACCCTCCGCTGCCGACCCGCTCCGCCCCCGGCTGTGCAGTCTCGGGCGGGTCGGGGCCTCATTCCGGGTTTGTCTGTAAGGGAGGAGACTGCCAACCGCTCCGTGACTCCGTGACTCCCTGACTCCCCGGGAGCACGGACGCCGCCAGGCCCAGGGACGGCACCTGGCGCAGCGCAGGCGCCCGGCGTCCCCCTGTTCCTGTCACCACGTCAGAGGCTGCAGACAACCGGCCCGAGGCTCCCGCGGGGCCGGATAGTGCAGGGACAGCGCCCTGGGGCCCGGTCCCAGGGCACGTCCTCGTCCTCGGTGGGAGCTCTGCTGGCTCCCCCGACAGCTGTTGCCCGGGCGCCGGGCAGGGCCAGCGCTGTGTTGTCCTGGTTGCCATGTCCACTGGGTTTGCCCTGGAAAGCTGGGCCAGTCAGCGGGCTGTCGAAGGACAGAAGTGGCTGTGGCTGTGGATGTGACCACGACGGCCTTCTACAGAGAACAGAACAAGCGGCCGGGACTCTTTTCCCTTTTGCTTCTTTCGGCCCTAATAGGAGAGGAGAGGTGTTTTTTTTTTTTTTTTTTTGCCTTCTTGTCACTGAGCTCTGGAGTTCAGCAGCCCCTCGAGTGTTTCTAAATCTGAAAGTCGCATTTCCAGCCATCCCCTGGGAGTGTGTGATCTGAAGGCCATGCCAGCACGAAGCAGTGTGGTTGGCCTGTGCTTTTCTGGGGAAGTGCCCAGCCTCCCTGCAGGACTCACTCCAGGGGCTGACATTTAGGGTGATGTTTGGTGGAGTGACAAAGCTGTTCCAGCGGTGTTTGAAGGGAGAGTCAAGTCCCCACCCAGCAGCCGCACTCGGCTCGCCTCAGCCGGGAGCTCAGTTAAAGGAGAGTGGGACCCTCGGATGGAGATGAGCTGAGGCCTCCCTGGCGGCCAGAGGAACTGGTTCTAACCAGCAATTTACCATGGAGGCTGCCTCCTAGTACAGAGCTGAGCCTGGCTTTGGGGATGAGTATTTATAAAATCCAGAAGCAGCCACCAGGGTGTACACAGAGGCCAGCTGACTCTGAACCAGATCCCCAGCGGGTCTCTGCTTCCTTAGAGGCCAGGACCCAGCCTGTTTTCTTCCTCTTGTAAAGTAGGATGGAAAGCGGAAGCATTGCCCAGAGCTCTGCAGCCCCAGGGAGACTCCAGCCCGCTTCAGTCCTCTCAGCACGGCCCCAGGGTCTCCTGGCTCAGGCTGAAGTATCCAGCCCAGGAAAGCCTTATGCACCTGAATCTTATATAAGCTTCATGTCCCCTACCTGCTTATTTTCTTGCTTCAGAGAAACTGCATGAAATGAGAGGATTTGGGATCTCTTTAAAGAGTCCCATTTCAACTGAAGAAGTAGTCTCTAGACCCAAAACAACTAAAAGTATAGAGATTCTGTTGGGGCTGCTGGGAGGGTCTTGGGTCCACTTTACTTTGGTGGCTCCTTGCTGTCCCTCAGCACTGCAGCAGAGCATTTCCATGTCGCAGAAGAGCTGCAGGGACTCCTCTTCAGCTTGTCTGCATTCACAGCTGCGGGCGGGACTTGATTGCTGTGAACCACAGTCTACTCCTCCAGTTCAATAACTTTTCACTAGTTTCAGGGAAGGGGAGAAGCATTCAGTCCCTGAGGTTCTTTCCAGCGATCCTCATCAAAAGATGTAGCTCACTGCCTCAGGCACAGAACTGCCGACTTAAAGAATTTGTCATAAGACTTCTTTATCATGTTACCCCAGTGACTATAGAATGATTTAATTAACATGCAACTTTTAAGGAATATATTACAAGTACTTTCTATAGGAAAGCTAAGCAGTGTGATTTAATAAATGCCGAGCAAGATGACAGAGAGAGAAGAGAGACCAATACAGGATGATATTTATCAATGGCGTACATTTGGGTAGAATACTGGGCAGGGCAAGTGCTATCTATCCTTCCTTACAGGATGCCTGGTCCCCTGCACAGTGGGTGCAGTGAACGTGCCCAAAGGGATAACTGAATAGTAGTGAAAGAAGGAGAAGCTGGAGGCCTTCTTTCCTGGGTCCTTGGTTTCTGGTGTCCATCATTGATTCCCATAACCACTGAGCATCCAGGACCAGAGCACAGGCCTTTTTTCTGAAAAGAAAGAAATGAGAGCAATTTCTACACTCTGAAGTGTCTGACTTGCAGGACCCAGTGCAGTCAAGCAGGTGTCTAAGTGAGATTAGTGTACCTGATGACCAACCGTGCTGGACATGTAGTCCTCTTGCAGTTGGCCACCTGACTTCCAAGGACAGTACAAAGGCTTTGGGAGGAGAAAACTGAGAAGGGGGAAAGAAGAATGTGTTAGACTGGCCAAGTAAGTGGTGAGAGCCTACTGGGATTTTGGAATCCTAGGTGCATGATTTTCTAAATCTGTCTTCCAGAACTGCTGCTCCAAATGGCTCTATTTGCCCCAGAATTATTTTACCTGCATGAGTAAGCCAAGTCAGAATCAGATCCAAACCACTTTTTCAAAGAGATCTGGATCCTTACAGATGCCTAGAAATAAGGGCTTCACTCGAAACCTAGACCTTGTCCCATTCTCACTGAATTGGTTATCCCTTCCATCTGGCTGACTCCTGCAGGCTTGCCCACCTGGGCTTCCCAGCCCCAACCCAGGGAGGAGAGGGGTGGGCTACCAACCTGCTGTCCTTGGTGCTGTCTCCCTCCCACAAAGAGCCCTCCAGCTGAGTGTAGGCTGTGGGGGGATGAGTCCGTTTATTTTGGGATGTTAACGCCAGGGTGGGATGCACATTGAAGATTATAGTAATAAATGATGCTTTGGCAGTGCTCTCTCCCCCACCCGCTGCCCTCAGTATGGGGTGAAGGCTTAGCTCCAAGCTGTGTGCAGAGCACCACAAATAACCACTCATTAAACTGTGGCAGCCCCTGCTGGGGGGAATGGGCTGGGGCTGTTGACTCACTGTGAGCTGGCAAGGCCATGGGATCTGCCTGTGATTCCAGTGCGGGGACTGCTATTCCAGGAAATGGGGAGAGGGACACACTGGGGGCCTAGGGGGTCGATTCCTTTTAGGAGGCATCTGAGATGGAAGGTATCTATGGGTTGTGTCCCATGTATTAGGAGAAGAATGTGTGTCTGTAGAACCTGAAAGAAGGATTCCTAGTTCTATTTCTGCTATGATCTTGAGGGTGACCTTGAGTGAGTTTCTGAAGCTGTTTGACTGCAGCCAGCTGCTGCACTGAAAGACTTGAACCGGTTCCAGCAGTGCTCCCACAGCAGCAGAGCAGGGTCTGTCAGGGGCACCGGGTCATGCAGAGACCTCGCAAAGGTCCTTTGGTGGCAACTGCCATTTAACATTGGGGGAGAACGTGTCAGAAGGGATAGGAGGGCCCCTGGGGAGCAGAGGCCTCTTTGTCTCCACTTGGAAGCAGATGCACTAACTCCTGTCTCTCTTCACCTTCTGCGCCTCTAAAGCGAGCAGGGGGCTTACAAAGCCTAGGATTCGTGTCTGCACAAAGGCAGGAACAGGGTCCTTTTGGGCTCATATTTAGGGTCTTTAGGATTCAGGCCCTTTTTAGGTTTCCTTGCCCTGGAGTATGGACAGGATTCTGAGTACCTGTGGCTATTCATATGAACAAAGTGATTCTAGCAGTGCCGCTGTGGTGTGCGTATGATATGTTTTTCTCACATGGCATCCCTGTTGTGCCCTGCAGACACAGGGCCTGTGCTGTCCAGGTAGGATGACGTGTTGCTTTGTTTCTGTCTGCTGCTGCTGCAGTTAATGATCTGGGATCCCCCTTTAAAGAGCTTAGTGGGCTGAGGAGTAGGGGAAAATCTTGTTAGGTCACCTTTCCCAAGGTTTGCTCTACCTTGCTGCTTGGAGCAGAGTGGGTGACACTATCTTGCCTCTTCTGGAGACAGTGGTTGCTGTGGCAACACCCTTAAAGATGAAGGAGACAAAGAGAGTAAGAAGCACAGATAGAGAAGGGGGCAGGGTGAGTGGGCCTAGAGTAGCAGGTACCTATTTGCCCGTAGTGGCAACAGGGAAGCAACATCTAAGTTGCTGTTGCTTTGACTGTTTTTAGATGCCTTGCCAAGACAATACTCACAAACTACCCTTCTGAGGCAAGGAGCAGATTTACAGAATCATCTTCGTGATGTGATGGTGGATGAAAGAACTTCATCAAGGACATTTGGTTTATTTGCTCTGAGGACTGATCTGCTCCCCGTGGTCTGTGTCTCGGGGCTCCTGCAAATGAAACGTGAACATTTGCTGCACTGGGGGGCCTCTCCCACCCCTCCTAACCTGGAAGGGGTCCAGGGCTACAGATGTGCATGGCTGCTGTACAGAATACAGTTTCTGTCCAAGCAAACTATTGTTGGCTCCTTTTCCAGAGATCTAGAGCCACTGTCAGAACTTTTGGGGCTAGACATTGGGAAGATCAGGAAGGTTGGTTTAGATTAAAAAGAGATCAGTTACAAAGCTCCTGTGGTCACAGAATGCGCCTCCAGGGCCCTTCAAACAATCCAGGTTTTGGGTTTTGCCTAGTGGAGACATGCCCTGTGGAGCTGTACTCTTTGACCCCAGGACTGTCACCAAGCAGCACTCCAGGAACTTGACCTTTCTTGTATTCAACCCAAGTTCCATTCATTTACAATGATAACTATTTATTTATTTTAAAATAAATAAATAAATATTTCATTTATTTTTAGAGAGAAGGGAAGGGAGAGAGGAAGGGAAAGAAACATTGATTGACCACCTCTTACACGCCCCAATCGAAGACCTGGCCCGCAACCCAGGCATGTGCCCTGACCAGGAATCAAACTGATGACCCTATAGTTCACAGGCCGGCGCTTGACCCACTGAGCCACCCCAGCCAGGGCTGATATGCTTATTTTAATATGTGCTAGGTGTTTATATACATTTTCTGTAGTTCTTTTCACCCTTCAGGATAGATATTTCCTGCAGATGAGAAGTCTGAGCACAGCAAGGCTAAGCGACTTACCCAATGTGTCACGGCGAGGAGTGGCGGAGCTGGGATCAGAATAGATAGTCAGTGCAGAGCCAGGACACAAACCTGGACCTGCTTGACTCCACCCACTTTGCATATTGGTGCTTTCAGGAACTTGAGGCTTGAGAAAATTTTGATTCACATAAACAAGCATCTAGTGACTAGACTACCTACTATGTGCGATATATAGGTTGCAATTGCTGTAAGAGACACACAAATAAATGGGCAGTGGGATCTGGTGGGTGGTGCAGGTGGAGATGGGAAGGTTGGACCAATGCACATACCTGTTACACAGGTAACATGAAACACACCTTGAGAGTAGTTCTTCCCCTTTGTCCCAGCTCTTTTTCAGGTACATATGCTGAAGGGAGGAAAAGCAACAACCAGGTCTCTGATACCTCTTTTACAATCTGAATTAGCCTCACAATGGGGCTCCTCCGCTGTCTGAAAACAGACCGGTTTCAGATGAGACGGCAAAGGAAGTAGGTGGCAGTGCCCTTTGTTCCCAGACTCTGCATGCTGAGGCCTGTGTGAGGCCTGAGCATGGTGGCGCATGAGGTGGCCATGGTCCCTGCCCTCACTGGGATTCTCTCTGTGAGGGAGGAAGCAGACAACCTTCAGTCTCTAATCATAAAGTTATCATTTAGTGATGTTAGCAGTGAGCGCAACCCAGGAGCAATACCAGTGCAACGAAATTTACAGTGAGGGCCTAGCCTCACCTGGGGAGCTAGGAAGAGCTTCCTAGAAGAAGGAATGCTTGAGGAGAGCTGCGAAGGACAAGTACAAAATTTTTTTCCCTCATCTGAGGACATTTTTTCATTGCTTTTAGAGGATGGGGGGAGAGTGAGAGAGAAAGAAAGAGAAATGTCGATATGAGATAGAAACATAGATTGGTTGCCTCCCATATGCTCCCTGACTGGGCATCAAACCCGCAACCTTTTGGTGTATGGAGGACGCTCCAGCCCACACCAGCTGGGGCTAGAAATGAGCTAGATAAGAACCATGAAGAAGGAAGGCACATGGTGTGTTCTGGAGGTGAGTTCCTAAGGGGATGAGAGGCTGCATAACGTCAGGTGCTTTCAACTGCGTTGAGAATTTTGTTCTTTGTCCTCAGAGCACAGGGACCACCTGGTCTGCCGCGGTGGTCCACAGGAGAAGCAGCTGTGTTAGGTGAGCGCAGTGGAGAGAAGCGAATCAACTAGAGATATCTGGGAGAGAAAGTCAAGAGCACTTCATATTGAATTGGATGGGCAATGGGAAAGAAGGAAAGGTGTCGAGCAATTTCTAGGTTTCTGGCTTGTGTAGCTGGATGAGATAGAGAACACCTGCAGAGGACTAGGTTGGGTAGGTAGGACCAAGAACTCAGCTTGAGATGTGTTGAGTTTGAGGTTTCTGTAACACATCCATGTGAATGTGTGTTGAAGCCCAGGGGAGAGGTCTGGGGAGGAGATGTGCATTTGCGTCCTCAGGGGCATCCTCACTGTTCGCTGTGGCACCCACTATTTAAGTTATTCATTATTACCAGCTTATTAGTTATAATTAAATAAAATTATAAGTTTTATTCCTTAGGTTCAGCAGCCACATTTCAAAGTACTCAATAGCCACATGCACCGTGTGGATGCTGTATGTTGGACGGCACAGATATGCAACATGTCCATCATTGCAGAAAGTCCTGTTGCCAGGGGTCTGCCAACTCTTTCTGGAATGAGACAGATAATAAATATTTTTGGCTTTGTGAGTCACATGGTCTCTGTAGCAAACACTAAGCTCTATTCTTGTAGTGCCAAAGCAGCCACAGATAATAGGTAAACGATGGGCACGGCTGAGTTCCTGCAAAGCTTTATTCACAAAAACAGGCTACAGACCAGACTTGGCAGTGGCTGTAATTAGCTGACCCCTGTTCTAATGGATGGTACAGGTATAAATGATAACCAGAGCCACCTGGCCAGGGTGAAGAAGACTTTTTTTTTTTAAATGAGGGACAGGTTTTATGTATAAGAGAGTGAAGGCAATTGATTGTAAGGATTCCTGAGAAGGAGAAAAGGAGAATGGGACCTGAAGTTCAGATGGAAAGACAAGACATCCTCTGAATGCTGACAAAAACTTGGAGGAGGCCTCGAGAGGAAAAGGGGTACTGCTGTGTTATGACCTCTCTGAAGTCTCAAAGCCTGAAGAAAACAGCCCCTGAGCCAGCAGGCCCCTCCTGTGCCTCCCTTCCCATGGGAAGAGAGAATCCACACTGTGAAGTAGAGAGGAAACAGAAGTGTACTCAGGGGGAACTGGCAGATACCGCTGGGAGGATGAAATGGAACGTTGGCGCCACTCAGGCCCAGAGGGCAGGGGGAAAGGAACACAGGAAGGCTGGCTCGGAAAGAAGCTAGGGCCCTCTGGGGAGGGCAGGAGTCGATGGGCCTCACAGCTGCTAATTAGTGTCGGGTGTATGTTGAGAAGCGAGAGACATTTAGTCCTGTGTGGGCAGTGAGGCTGAACTGAATCAATCTCCAAGCTCACTAGAAATGAGGAGTAACAGGCTTGAATGTAAGCAAGGGAGTCATTTGAAATGGAAACCAGTGGGATGATCCTGCGCAAAGAATTCGCAGACTCTAATGGGGACAGGGCGGGGGCTACTGCTGCGTCACACCCCTGTGGCTTCTGGCCCTGGGAGTGAAGGACTCACATGCAGCTATGGCTCTCCCCCAAGGAGCCAGCCCAGGGTGTGTCATGAGGCCCGACGACCAACCGTCAAGGTGAAGCCAGAATCAGGGTGGTTAGCTCAATGGGCAGAGCAGGAATAGTCTGGGATCAGGTTCTCTGATGACATGCGAGATTTCCATGTCACAGGAGGACAGGACCCTGTTCCCCATGTTCTGGGAGAGTATATGTGAAGAAAGGGGTGGGGACTGTGCTGGAGAGACTGGTCCTTAAGTATAGCTGCCTGGCTGGTCATGGGAGGAGATCATGACCCCTTGGACTTCCCTTCCAACCTGGGGATCGCTCTGCTGTGTGGGCGAGCTCCTGTCATTAACTTAGTCTCACACTGGACACCCTCCTCCAGCGTCTGCACACACATGTACACATATGCACATGCTCATGCCTTGGCTGGGGGTTGGGACATAGCATACTGTGCAAGAACAGGGATTCTGGACTCTTGCTGTCTGGGTTCAGTCCTGGCTTTGCTACTTCTTAGCTGCATGACCTTAGGCATGTTAATCTTGACCTCAATGCCCCTATCTATAAAATGAGAATAGTAACAGGGCTGAGCTTCTAGGACTGTTATAAGGCTTTATTGTGTTAATGCTATAAAGTGCTGAGGAAGCAGTTGGCCCAGAGTAAGAATGAGGCATGTGATTGATGAGATGAGGGGAGGTGGACTTGCCAAACCATTTCTCGACTGCTGATTCTGGTCAGAAGAGCTCAGTATCGAAAAAGCAGATGAGCAGCCGAGGGTCTGTCACCCATACCTGGCTAGAGCAAGAGGGAGAGAGAGAGAGGCTGAGAGACACTCATGTGCCGTAGCTTGTCGGGGTTAGCATGGCCCCCTGGAGGCGTGAGTTCTGTAAGAGGCCCTCTTACACGGCACGTGGTTTTTGTTCACCCAGAGTGGACTTCCATGCCTCCTGGGTTTCCCTTAAGTGTGATTTGTCTGGTGGCTTGCAGGTGAGTGTGCCAGAGGACTTGATCCATTTAAAATTGCTGAGTTTCTGGAAAATACACAGGAGGGTTAGAGCAGAGACCAGGGGCCAGGAAAGGGCTGAGCATGAGACAGAGGATGGGAGCTGACAACCTGTGATCTGTCTGCCCCTGCTGCCAACCTCAGCAAACC
This sequence comes from Micronycteris hirsuta, assembly GCA_004026765.1. Classification (NCBI taxonomy): domain Eukaryota; kingdom Metazoa; phylum Chordata; class Mammalia; order Chiroptera; family Phyllostomidae; genus Micronycteris; species Micronycteris hirsuta. The sequence continues at coordinate 33,877 of PVJI01012199.1, read as the reverse complement.
ACAAACAACGAAGTCCAGAAACCCAGCATGGAGAGTGGCTACTTTGAGAACGGGCTAGACAGGGTGGAGGCAGGAGGTAAGAGCCCCAGCATCCTACTCTTCAGCAGAAGGTAGATGGTAGATTTCAAGGGCTGTTATGGGTAATATAGGTTTTCTTATCTTTAAAGGACTTTTTTTTTTTTTTTTACCTCCCCAGAGACCTCTCATAAATTTAAGCCAAATGGAGTTGTGAACCCCTGGGGGCCAGACAGTGGCTGAGCCATGGCTCTATTCTGGGGTCAGTAACCTCAGGAGACACTCAGGAAGGGGGCAGCTGGCAGGGTGGAGGGAAAGGGGTGGCCTGCTTAGCAGATTCTCAGCGTTAGCTGGTGGAAGGAAAGCAGAAGAGAGGGGAGGCCTTGAGAGTCAGCGCTCATACTTTCTTTCCAAGGGCAGGGCTGTGGTGAGAGGAAAGAACTGGAGGGTTAAGGTCATAGGCTCAGAGTCAGACAGAGGGAAAATGGTTTGAGCGAGGGGAGAGTCAGGGGCTTGCTGGCAACAGAGAAAGTGGGACTTGCGGTCCGAGTCATGGCACTGGAGAGCTGGCTTCGTGGTTATGACCTCTTGTCTGGACAATGACTGTTACCTTGTCACCAAACACCCATCCATGTCATGCTTTTGCAGTATGGACCAACCCCTTGCGATGATGGCCTACAGAGTGGGAGGTGTCACCTAGGCAACTGCTGGGCCGTTACATTGATCGTATAGGGGAAAATAGTGTTTGGACCACAGGAAGGTCATGGGGAGGGAAAGAGTCATGACTGCCAACCTCCGGAGTCTCAGGAACAGCCCCACCTGTCACAGAACATGTCTTCTAGTCCAAGGGGGATGAGCAGGATATCCACAGGGCTTCAGGAACACTTTTGTGCATGTTCTTCCAGATTTTTCAGTAAAAATGTATAGGTGCAGATGAGCAATCTATGTCTTTTATAAACATTGGACCATATCCATTTATAGCCTATTTTAAAAACTGTTGGGTAGTTTAACTGCCTGCCATCTCTAGTATTTGCAAAATGCTAGGAATATAGAAATCACAAACCTTGAAAAAGTGATATAAATGTTACCAACATAGCCTATCCTTTGAAAATCATATGGGATCAATGAAACTGTCTTAGTTTGACCCCAATTTTCACAGTAACATCTAAAAGGATGGGATTGTCTACCTACTTAACATTTTAAATTTGAAACCTACTTTTAAGGACACTTTTCTATCAAATACAGCACTGCATCAGCATTTTTATCTTAATAATTTTCACTTTATTTTAATTATTATTTTCTTTTAATTACCCCTTAACTCTTTACTAGAAAAATTAATTAGAGTGGAGAGAATAGTTGATGGCACATCCGACTGCTTCCCACCTGGATTCAGGTGTTGTGCACACACTAGCATCTTTGCATCCTGTCTGGCAGTGGACAGCGAAGCCTGGTGGTTAACAGCGTGGAGTCAGCCAGCTGGATCTGGGGCTTGACTTTTACCATCTCTTAGCTGTGTCCTCAACTATGAGATGGGCTGATGTCTTGAAGATTTCAGGGGATTACATGGGATGGTGTTTGGCACATAAATACTCAGCAAATGTTATTTGTGTACTGCTTGCCTCTTTCCACATTCAGCCTTGAAGACAGGGACAGTGTCTTGACGGGTTTCTCTCCATGCCCATGCCCACAAGCCTCCAGTGCCACCAGTCGTTCTCCCTCTGGCTCACTGAGAGGACGTTTCACTCCTCTCCTCGGACCTGTGATACAGTAGCCCCTTTATTCATGGTTTCACTTTCCAGAGTTTCAGTCACCCATGGTCAACCATGGTCAGGAAAGATGAACTAGAAAATTCCAGAAACAAACTTCACTAAGTTTTAACTTGCATGCTGTGCTGAGCGGTGTGATGGAATCTTGCACTGTCCTGCCCTGTCCTGCCTAGGCTGTGTCCAGTGCTTCCCTGTGTCCAGTGCTTCCACACTTCATATGCTGCCCATCCGTTAGTCACTCAGGAGCTGCCTCTGTTACCAGATCCACAGTTGTGGTGTTGCACTGCTTGTGTTCATGTCACTCTTTCTGTGGCCTGACACGGCACCACTGTGGCTCGTGACCCACCCACTTCATCTTGTCACATGGGCGCTGGGTTGTCTCACGTCATCACAAGGGTGAGTCCAGCACAGTAAGATATTTTGAGAGAGAAAGAGAGATGCCGTTCACAGAACTTGTATTACAGTATATTGTTGTAATTATTTTATCTTATTATTAGTTGTTATTAATCTCTTACTGTGCCTAATTGATACATTAAATGGTATCATAGATATGTATGTTAGGAATAAACAGTATATATAGAGTTTGGTTCTATCTGCAGTTTCGGCATCCACTAGAGCTCTTGGAGTGCAGCTCCTGCAGACAAGGAGGGACGACTCTACTTCCTGCCCCACCTTCCCTCTTAGCTGACAACTCACCTCGTGCCTCACAGAGAAAACGAAAGCCATCAGAAGAGGACTCTCACATGTTCCCATCACCTCTGCCACCTCTCTCCCATCTGTACCCACATTCTGTGCCTTCATGCCTACATTGTCAGTGACCTGGTCCCATCTCTAAGGCCAAGCCCTCTACTTGTGCACTAGAGTCATCTCCTTTTGCCTATTCAGGGCATTTCTCTCCGTGCACCATCAGTTTTTCCTTCTCTAGTGAATCATTCCCAAATATTACCAAAACTCCTTCCCATGACCCACATTCTTCCTCTGCTGTTCCCCAATTTCTCTACTGTTCCTTAAAACAAAGCTCTTTGAAAGAGCTATCTTTATTCACACATCCATCAGAAACTCCAACTTATTCAACCACAGACTTGGTCTCAAGTCTGACTCCTTCCTTCATCGCCTCCATCACCACCACCCTGGGCCAAACCCCATGGTGCAGCTGGTACAACTGCCCCTGGTTTTTCTCTTGCCTCTCTATAGTTTATTTACCACCCAGCAGTCAAAGCGATCCTTTAAAAATATCTGCCCGTGTTTCCCTCTACCTCCAACCTTGCAGCGCCATCAACCCAGAAAAACCCAAAGTCTTTGCTCAGGTCTGAAGACATGCCTGTTCTGGCTCCCCACCAGCTGTACTCCTGTGCTCTCTCCCTTCCATGTTCAGCTCACCCTCGGGTGTTCTTGCTCTTCCTGGAACCTAGTGGGCCTCAAACCTGCCTCGGGACTTTCCCTTTGATGCCTCCTCTCCCTAGAAGTCTCTTTCCCAGATATCCACATGGCTTATCCTTATGTGTCACTCAACCCTCCACTCAAATGTCACTTCTCAGAGAGGTCTTCCTTGAGTACTCTGATTTATTTCCCTTCTGGGCACTTGTCACTAACTGTCACAATTGTTTAATGAGTTCAGGGACTTTATTTTGTGCACTGCTGTATCCCCAATGTCTAGAACAATTCTTGGTATGTATTGGATGCTGGCATATTCGTTGAATGAATGAATCTTGTGTTTTTTCTATACCCTATTAGTGCCTAGAACTGTGCTGAACACAGGCAAGTGCTTGATAAGTATTTATCAAACATAGGGTAGAAACAGCAAAATCTACACAACACAAACTGGATTCTGTCAGCTTCCCGGGGCCCTTTCTCTGCGTGCTGCTTCAGTGCCCTCCTCCTTGGCCTTTATGATCCCTCCTCCACTGTCACACTTCTCATAGGCATCAGCAGGGCTCCCACATTGCAAAACCCAATGGCCAGTGCTCCACGTCCCCATGCTCCTCGGTACCATAGCCAGGCTCTTCTTCATGAGATGTTTCTTCACATGGGGTGCAGTCACCACCATCTCTTAGCTTTTCTCCACCTGACTTCTTTTCAATGTTATTTAGTGATTGTTCCCTCATTTCTATAACCTCTACTCACTAAGTATCCCAGGATTTGACCCTTTTCTTCTCTTTCGGCTCCATTTGAGCTTACTCCTCAGTGATTTCACCCAGTCTCATGGCTTTAAATGCCATCCACGTGTGAATAGTTCCTCATCTCTATCTGCAGACTATTCTCTCTCACTCATCTTGAACGTCCAGCTGCCTGTGGAAGCTTCTCCCCTTCGATAGTCAATGGGCAGTGCAGACTTGTCCAAAGCAAGTTCCTGACCCTCTCAATTCCTCCTGCTGTCTCCTCCATCTCGGGACAGGGAAACTCCAAGTTTTTAAGTTCCTCAGGCCAAATGAAGTCATCCTTTGGATGTCATCCTTGACCCCTCTCACAATGTCGCTTGTTCAATCAATCGATCACATGGCTCATAGTTTGAAAATATACCCAGGATCAAACCACTTCTCACCACTCTACTGCCACCGTGTCAATCCAGCTACCATCAGCCTTGCCTAGTTTTCTGCAATAACCTTCCAACAGGGTTTACTACTTCCTCTCTTGAACCCCTTTTATGCAAATGGAATGTCTTCCCATCTCGCTTGTAACAGTCAGACTCCTTAGAAAGACTCACAAGGCCCTACGTAATCTGCTCACCCCCAGTCTCTGCACACCTCCACCCACCTTCCCTCTTCCCCCTCTCTACTCCAGTTGCATTGGTTTCTGCTGTTCCTCACACGGGCCAGTCACACCCCCACCCCAGGGCCCCTGGGAGCTCTTGCCTGGACATCCACAGCCCTTACTGCTTCCCCTCCCTCAGCCCTGGTTCCAATGCCAGCTTCCAGAGGGGCTTTTCCTGACCCCTCTGTGTAGAAACACATTTCTCCATTTCCACCCCAGCACTTACCTCTCCCTTCCTCCCTGGCTTTTCTCTGTAGCTCTTACTGTCACCTAACATAGGATCATTGTTTATTCATTTGTCCATCTATATACTAGAATGTAAACTCCACGAGGACAAAGTTTTCATCTGTTTTGTCCTCCACAGTTTCCCTGGTGCCAATAAAAACTGGTTCAGTGGGTTTTGATGAACTTTCTACCTCTCTCTGATCTCAATACCCACTTTCTCAGAAGACCGGAGAATGCACCTGGTAATAGGAGGGCTTGAAAGTGATAATGGCGAGTCTAAGGTGGTGGTATCTTAATACTTCCATGAATATCTAATATTCTGATTTTTCTCTCCAGCTTAACACCAAAACATCCCCAGCAACCAACCAGGCACCCGGCCCAGAGGAAAAGGGTGAGTGGGGTTGGGGTGGCAGTTTGCAGAACATGTTGATGACACGGGGACGTGAAGACAGGTAGGGCTGTAAGTCTGGAGCACCTGAAGTCAGATGCCACAGCAACGTGGACAAGTACAACAAAGCACCAGGGTAGAACTGCTGTTTCCATGGGCTTCCTTCCACTGTTTCCTGAGAAGTCCATCTAGCAACGTTTACTCTTTGACTCCAGAAACTAGCTTTGGAGTGGTAGGAGACAGGCACAACGATAGGAAAAAACTCATCAGATAGTCCCAGCCAGTGTCTCCATCAGAAATGGAGGGGCAGCTGGGGACTGTGCACGAGCCCTGGGCTCTGAACTGTAGGACTCAGGAGCAAGTTGTAAGAGAAGACATTTGTCCTGTTGGTCCAAGAGTAGCAAAACGCCCCAGTAACTGTAACTGATTCTCAACCCAGGTTCCCGGATTCATGGGAAGGGTTCTTCCTTTTTAAAATGTTTTTTTAGCCCTGGCTGGTCTGGCTCAGTGGACCAAACGGTTGAACCAAAAGGATTGCAGGTTTGATTCCCAGTCAGGGCACATGCCTGGGTTGCTGGCCAGGATCCCAGTAGGGGGTGCGTAAAAAGGCAACCACACATTGATTTTCATCTCCCTCTTTCTCTCTCCCTTCCCCGTTGTTTAAAAATAAATAAATAAATAAAATGTTTTTTTTTATTTATTGATTTTTAGAGAGAGAAGGAAGGGGGGGGAGAGAGAGAGAGAGAGAGAGATTTGTTGTTCCACATATTTATGCTTTCATTGGTTAATTCTTATATATGCCCTGACCAGGGATTGAACCTGCAGCCTTGGTGTGTGCTCTAACCAACTGAGCTACACAGCCAGGGCTTCCTGACTCAAGGGAGTCAGCAGAGATTGGGAGACCTCCCAGAGCCCAGCAGACAGGGCGGGGGCCTGGAGCAAGGGGCTGGGCCATCCCAGTTCCCTCACTCGTGCATCTCTGACGCCTGGCAGGAAAGGCCGGTCCTGCCAAGAAGGCCGAGGAGGAGGAGGAGATCGACATCGACCTGACGGCCCCGGAGACAGAGAAGGCTGCCCTGGCCATTCAGGGCAAGTTCCGGAGGTTCCAAAAGAGGAAAAAGGACCCCAGCTCCTGAAGCAGCAGCCTTGCCCTTACCCTGCTCCCTCTGTCCCCACCCTGCTGCTCTGACTCCCACGCCCCTGTGTCTCTCTGTCCCGCTTAGCCTCTCGTGCAGGCAAGTCGACCCTTGTATGTTATTTTCTGTGGCCCCCTCACGCCATCACGGCAGGAGAGGCACCAGGAACAGACGGAAGGTGAAGACTCCAGTTGGCAGCCCCTCTTGTGAGGGTGGACCGGCTTCTGCTTGGGACAAGCCTCCTTGACCAGTACTTGTGCTGCCCTGTGAGGTCCAAGTGGAAGAGGCTTTGAGGCTGACGGGGTTGGGGGTGTACCCTTGAATGGGGGAGGGAGAAGAAAGTCTTGCAATTAGGGTGCCCGAGGGTGGGGCCTGTGCACTGGTCTGCCTGTCGTCGCAACAGTCTCACTTCAGGTCATGTCGTTCCCCTCACACCCTCTGCACCACCTCCCCTTCCCTCCTCCCTGCTGCGCCACAGTGGGTACCAGAGCCCCCGTCCCAGGGCAGACCTGTGCCCAGCAGCTCACACATTAGCTCTTGCTGAATTCTGAGAGAGGCCAGGGATGGTCCTTCACCTCAAAGCTGGGACCCAAGGGGCAGAGTCAGGGACATGGGGACTCAGGAAGATTTGGGGAGGAAAAGGAGTGAGGGGGTGAAAGTGCTCTGTGGGAGATCCTTGGGGTGTTGCCGACCTGCCTCCTCTAACCCCCTCGTCCAGCCTTCACACAGACTAAGTGACCCCGTAGCCCCCACCTGCCCCACTGTGCAGTCCGGATCGAGGTGGAATAGCCGCTCTGTGTGATTTTAGCATGTTTCATAATTATATTAAAATATTTTTAAAACCTGCAAGTGGAGTCATTTAATCTCTCCTGCTTTTTCTTGGGAGGAGTGTGAATGTCGGCCAGGGCTGGACCAGGAGAGGGTGGTGGAGCAATGACACAGGGAACAGGCGCCTGAGCACTTTCACACGGTAGCCACCCCCCCCCCCCCCCCCCCCCCCGCTGGGCCCCTCGCCTTGCTCCCCCACACACATGGTCTTCATCTGCTGCCTCACCACCTCAGCACCTGCTGCTTTGTCTCGTTCCCCACCCCTCCCCGACACGTACCTGTTTGTCAAATGTAGCAGCAGAAGACTCTGGGTCATATTGAAGACTTTAAACTGTGAATTAAATAAAATGATGGCTCTCAAGTGATTTTACATGGTTGAAAAATGGTTTCTATACATCGAAACCAGAGCCAAATGCTTGAAGATCAAGCAAGGAATGCTCTGTCTTCGCCACTGTCCTCACTCCTACTCTCCCTTCCTCTCCTGATTCAAGAATGCAGAAGTTGAAACCATGCCGCAGCTGTGAGTAGGAAACGAGGGGTGCTACCCCTGGAAGGGCACCTACCCACAGCACGAAGCTGACCCATGCCTACGTGCCAACGGCTGCAGGATATTAGGAGCACTGAGCGCAGAAGCACAGGAAGGTCCTCTGTTCCTGGCAGTACCTTCTCCTGTGCAGAGCGAAGATGGAAGTTTTGCATTTGGAATCTGTTCTCAGTGCAGTACAGCATCGAGGGTGGCTTTCAGTCCTGTCCTCGTGGGCACAGAAAAGGATAACCTCATTGCCACACCTGCTGTGAGTCCAGCATGTGCTGGTATGACAGGAGCAGTCCCTGTCCCCTTGTTCCCTGGAAGGTAAAGCAGGGTTTCTGGCTCCTGGGGAGGTGGGCTGCGGGGAGCTGGCTGGTGTAAGGCCCTCTCCTGCAGGTTCCTGTGTTTGGAGGCTGATCTGGGCCATGGTGCTGAAGTGATTCCTTCTTTTTCCCATTTTCTGCTCTAGAAGAACCCCCCCTCCCCCGCCCCCAGTGTCCTCATGCATATTTTAAGGTGAGTAGCAAACAGGCTGCAGCTCTGGGAAAGAGCTCTAACCGGAAAGAGGTTAGACCCCTTCTGCAGAACCAGTGCCGGCCTGGCCTCTCTGCCTACTGCTCACTTCTTTCTGCCACAGGGTATTTGAACGGAGCCTCCCCTCTACAACCCATAACTCCTCCTGGAGCCCTGGTACCCATTTGTGTCCCCCATGCTTCTAGGTCCTACTGCTGGGGACATGATCCTGCGTACTGATCACCAGGGGGTGGCTCAGCGCTTTGTTTTGTGAGCTGAACTGCACGTCCTGGGTGTGGGGGGAGTTGCGGGAGGTGAGTGCTCATTTGCACTAAGTGCTCAGCAGAAGAGACAGGTACTAGAAACGGCACGGAAGAAAGCAAATGCAGTTGTCATATTTGTGTCACTGATCACTCTTTTGTGATTTTCCAGCTGTGTCGTGTCCAGAGCTGGGCTGCAGTCCCGACAAAGGTGGAGTAGTCTGGACGTCTGCACAGGCAGGTGCTCTGGGATACGTTCCCAAAGCCCAAAGTGGGAGTCAGGCTGCCAAAGGGACAAGGATCCTGTTTCCCTGACAACTTGCTGCCAGGGACTGGGTGTCAACCTCTCAGTCCTGCCCCAGTGTATGGTCAGCTTCTCCCACCTGGGTCTTTTCCATTTCTTATTCCTGCCTCCACCTTTGCCCTCACGTCCGTTTACCGAGCTTCCCTTTCGCCTGCCTCTGCCTCTCCCTCTGCCCCTCCCTCTGCCCTCTCGCCCTTGCAAGAGTTGTTTGAGTGGCCCTGGCAGCTCCCTCATTCCTGCTGGACTCCTGAGCCCCAGTCCTCCCTGGGAGCACCCCAGGGAGCTGCTGCCTCCACATCTTCACCGTCTTCTCTCCAAGAGTAAATGCAGAGCCTGACACACAGCTTCACACATAGTATGAGCGCACCAGCTGTTTGTTGGATGTTGGAACGTGTCTTGTGAGCCTATTTCAGAGTTTAGCCCATTGAACTGTGTAAGCCCATAGGTAGCGCAAAGCAGGTTCTTCACTGACACCAGCTGAGGGGGAGGAGGAGCAGGGGAGGGGAGGGATGGGAGACAGCAGGGGTGATTCCCAGGAGAACGAGGTAACTGGAGATGAGGCCACAGCTTCTGGAAATGTCAGTGTTTATTAAACATATTAGGGCATTTGGGGGTTTGAGAAGAAATATACAGAATGTAGAAAAATCCTAAGAATCCCCTGTGGCTGGGAGTGCAGCCTCTTCCCTTTCTCCCTGTTTCCCATTTGTTGTTCCTCCTTTCCGTTTGGTTGTTTACAAGCCATTTCTTGAGGCTCATTGGCCCCCTTTCCTCACCCCTGACCTGTGAGGATCCACTGTCCCTCTCCTTCCCCGTGACCTGGAGTCCCAGAACAGGGACCCCGGGTGGTCGGGGCACCAATCCTTCAGCTGAGGTCTGAGGGTGAGGGGCCCCTCTGCTGGCTCTCCGCGAAGGATTTTATGGGGGTGGGGAACTGCAAATCCACATGACGTCATTGGTACTCAGTCATGGGGGTGGGGGCAGAGCAGGGCATAGGTGCACAAACAAACACGGACTGAAAAAATAAAAATAACCTAAAGGAACCCTGAAGGAGAGTCTGATCTGGATGATCCAGGTGTTAGCTGGGAGGACGGAGTGTGGAGTTGGACCACCTGCCCAGGGGCCCGGAGGGTCAGGGAGGGAAGAGGCTGAGGGGCAGTGCAGGGGGTGGGGGTGCAGGTGGCCTGGAGTCGAGGCGCGGGGTAGCAAGGTCCCTTTCTTCTCGGTGCCGGAGGGACAGGCACCAAACACACAGTCCTTGGGGGCGGTGCAGGCTAGGATCAGGCCCTGGGCTCCCAGAAAGCCAGGGGGTGAAGGTAGGGGAGAAAATGACGTGCCTGGGAAATGAATTTTGGAACGAAACTTACATCTCACAGGTTGGTGAGGGCAGGGCGGGGCAGGGCTGGGCGCTAAGGAGGAAGGCCCCTGGATGGGGTCAGAGGAGCCTAGGTCCCCAGCTCTGGCAGGGCCTGGGCCGGTCACTTGTCCGAGTCCAGGCCCATCATGTTCTTGAGGGCGTTCTTGAGGCTGGTTCTGCTGGGGGACTTGACGGCAGGCCGGAGCTCCGAGCTCTGCTCGTCCTTCCGAAGCTCCATCTCGATGACCACCACCTGAGCGCCTTTGGAGGGCTCCGCCCCTGGCCCCCGAGCCCCCGCCCGGCCCGCTAACCGCTATTTCTTATCCTTGCGAGACTCCCCCAGCCCCTTGGACTTCTTCTCACTGGCAGCCTTGGTGCTTCTGCTGTGGTCCAGCATGGCATACAGCACGGGCGTCTGGGGGAGGGGCGCAGGTCAGTCACCCGGGCCCCCCCTCGCTGTGCCCGGCGGCGCCCAGGGCTCTCCTCCCCAGCGGTCCAGGCCCCGAGCCCCGCTAACCTGCCGGCCGCGCTTGGACGAGTCCTTCCCGATCTTGTGCAGCTTTCCCTTCTCCATGGCGCTGCGGGGACACGAGAGGCTGTGGACGGGGCCCCCGCCAGAGCCCCTCTTCCCGGAGCCCCGCCCCGCGGCGGCCTCGCCCCTACCTGAGCCTCCGCTGCAGGGCCGCCTGCCTGCGCAGCCAGCAGTACCGCACCAGGTAGAAGAGCAGCAGCAGCAGCAGCACGCCGCCCAGGACGGCCCCGATGACTGCGCCCAGCACCACCCCGTAGCGTGTCGGCACTGGGAGAGAAGGGACGCCGGTGAGGGGCCCAGCAGGGACCTGGCCCCCGCCGCACACCTCTTCCCTGGCCGCGGGGAGGTCCGGAGGTGGGGGCCAAACCCGCCTTCTGCCCACCATCCCAGAGCCTGACAGGCACCGACCCGTTCCCCAGTGCCCCCGACTCCGCCCGGTTTCCTCTCACACCTTTTTCAAAGACGTAGAGCGTGACCTGAGAGGTCTTGCCCACTATGTCTGGTGGGTTTTTGACGTCACAGGTGAACGTGCCGTTGTCGCTGTAGTCCAGGTTGTGGATAATGATGGAGCCATCCTTCCAGCGAGGGTCCCCTACCCACTGGATGCGCTCTTTGAAGGTCCCCACCTCGTCGATGTAGGGCTGTCCCTTGGCGTAGTGGAAGATCTGTGAGGAATAAGGGGACACGTGCAGCTCTAGCCACAGGGCAGGGAGAGTGCTGCTGGGGGGTGGGCAGTGCAGAGAGGCCCTAGTTGGGGCGACAAAGATCGACACTTACTCTGCCGAAGTTGGGATTATGGCTCATAAAGGATTTCCCCCTCCTTAGCCCGAGCTCTCTTTTTTGATGTCTCGGAAGCACCTCTCTGTCACCCAGTCCTAGGGCCCCCTGGGGAACTCACCGAGATGGCATCGCGGCCCCCTTCAGGCTGGTAGCGCCAGGTGAAGGAGATGTCATCCGAGACCCACTCGCTGGACCAGAAGGAGCAGTGCAGGGTCACTCGGGAGCCCACGGCACCGTGGACCTCCCTGTCCGTGTAAACCACGATGGCCTGGGCAGGGGCCAGCACTGTGGACACAGAGGGGAGTCAGATGTCCACCTGGGCCCAGCAGGCACAAGGGGAGGTGAGGTCGGGGGAGGTGCAGGCCGCCACAGCAAGGCCACAGCAGAGGCAGAGGCAGTAATGATTCGTCCTGAGCCCAGGTCTCTGGACTCACTGAGCATCTGGGTGGAAACGGTGTGTTGGTCCCAGCTGGTCAGTGCGTCGAAGAAGCAACGAAATGGGGCAGCAACCGGCCCCTGGAGGACACCCAGGAGCGGCAGTTTGTCTGCATGTCTCACGGTCCCTTTGGCTCAGTATCTAACTCTGAAGCTGTCCCTCAGATGCGGGCCTTACAATTTTTAAAATTTGTTATAAGTCATATAGGGAATACATGTCCCGTTCTTCTTTTATACTGTTCAGGCAATAGCAATAAAGCTGAAGTCTCTCTTGACGTCACTCCACCAATTCCTCTCCTGTCGTCCCCTCCCAGACATAACCACTGTCGTCAGTTTAATGTGGTTTTTTCTATGAGTCAAACTCAATACAAACTTAATAAACTCAAGGTGTGCAGGTATTTATGCTTTAAAAAAATATATAGAATATATGTATCTGGAAGGGGTTTCATCTTGATTCCTAGAGACAGTCTTTTTTTTTTTTTTAAGATTTCATTTAATTACTTTTAGACAGAAGGGAAGGGAGGGAGAAAGAGAAGGAGAGGAACAGCAATGTGCAAGAGACACATTGGATTGGCTACCCTTTTGCACGCCCCCAACTGGGGACCTGGCCCGCAACCCAGGCATGTGCCCTGACCGGGAATCAAACCAGAAACCTTTCAGTTCTCAGGCTGGTGCTCAATTCACTGAGCCACACCAGCCAGGGTGAGGCAATCTCATTTTTAACACCTACATAGTATTTCACAGTACAGCAAACTCAGCTTTCCTACGGAAAATAAATGAAGGTAACTAGAAAATCTAAGTCCTCTTCCCTGGCCCAACTGTTCTCACTGCGGAGTCTTGGGCTGAAACACACCTTGCTCTTGGCGGGAGGCGGCTGGGTGCAGAGCAGACCCCAAGCCCAGAGCTCGAGCGACTGCGTGTGAGTCCTCTGGGGTTCGACCCTTCTCACCCACTTCTCGGCCATTCTGGGCCGGTGCCACACCCAGGGCTCACCCACACAACGAAGGCCATTCCAGGAAGATTATGTGTGTGGGCTGGCTGGGGGCAGGGGCAACTGTAGACCCTTTTGTTCTACAGGAGGGGGAGCAAGCAGCCAAACAGGGAGATCCATTGTCTGAGCAATGTAGGGGGCTCATGCCACCCCTCACAGTCCTGAATCTCCCACCTCAGCATGCAACGTCGTCGACTGGCTGTCTGGGTCCCCTGCCTTACAGCCTTCTTGGGAATCCCACATGTAACAAGGGAAGTTACTCATTGGGTCTACCTCCTATTTTTCCTGTCCTAAGTTTGGCCCCTGCCCTTCAGCTTGGCTCAATGAGTGGGACAGAGCTCTTTCGCCCTGTGTTTCAAGATCCCCTCTCCCCAGTCCCTTCCCATGTCCTTCTGCAACATTTTTCTCAGGTACCTTGCGAGAGTTCAGTACAGCCCCGAAGAGTCTAGGTTTGGGTTGAGGATTCAAGAAGCTCACAGCAGAGAACATCCTTGGACAGGCCGAGCAGCAACCCCCCCACCTCAACATTTGCCTACTGCTCCAGGTCCGTTCGGAGGAGAAGGGCAGGATCCATTCAAACAACGTGCTTTGACCTTCTCTTGCTCACCCAATATCTACCACGGGGCAAGGAAGGGATTGATCAACTTATGAAGGAAGACAGCTTTTGATGAACAAAATCCTAGAATTTCATAGACCCTTCCTCCTACATTTTCACCTATGTAATAGACAATGAGTCCACAGAGAGAAACTGAGGCACCAGGAGACAAAGGACCCAAGGAGCTGGGAACCTGGGACTTTTCCTGAGATCACAGTCCCTGGGATTTCCCTTCAGGGAAACTAAGGGTTGGCACCTCCTTATTGGGGAGTGAGTAGGGGCGAGAAGCCAGGCATCTGATCCTGGTCCTTCTCTTGCCCTCACATTGCATCCCCCAGGCCCTCAGCACGGCTTGGGGCGTGTTACTGGTTTCCAACCTAGGGCCAGTCTGGGCCACCTCAGGGAAGCTGTCTACATTCTCTTTTACCTTCTCCCTTCATAGAATACCTTTATGCCTCCCTCCAAACTATATATATTTTTTCTAAATAGAATATCTTCCTTTTCCTTCTCACTCTTTCGTTGGTTGCAGTGAGCAGTTCAGGGTGAGCAGTGGGCAATTGCTGGGAGAATCCAAGTCCCAGGCCCCCAGGCTGGGGTGGTTCCACTTACCCAAAGAGGAGAAGAGCAGCACAGCCAGGACAGGACTGGGGCTGGACGAGGGAGCCCCAGGAGCCATGGCTGGGGCAGGGTCTGCGGGGCTGGGAGAGTGGGGGACCAGGAACTGAGCGGGGGTTCCTGGAACCTGCTTAAAATCCCCCGGGGCCCCAATATGAGGGGGCTGTCCTGAGCCAGTAACCAATTGGAGCCTGGCATGTGCAGTTGAGAGGTGGTAGGGAGGAGGGCAGAGTGCAGGGAGCAGAAGGGGCATTGTGTCCTCTGGGTGGAGGGTGGGGGGACACATGCCACCCCAGACACAGAGGGCTTTGTGTCTGCTGGCCTCCCCCTGCCCCAGGCTGGAATGTTGGGGGGTGAGGGATAGGGACAGAAACAGGGACACAAACACTTCTGTGAGGAATAGGAGGGCAGGGGAACCTGAACCCTTAGGCCACAGAAAGGAGATTCCTCCCTGGACTCCTCGCCTGAGCTGATGCCCTCAGAGCCCTGGGAGCTGCAGGCAGCTTCCCCGAGAGAACTTGGGAAGCAAGATGCCCACTGTTACTGTGACCACCGTAGGCTGCCGGACAGGCTTCTTGAGGTGATCAGGTCCTTTGGGAGTTGTTTCCCCATCTTCCTGCATCCTGGGTGATTCTGCCCAGATGGAAGTTTTCTCCACTGGAAAACACCCAGGGGAGAATCCCCTAACTTTCTCTCTTTGTCAGGAGGCCCCTCAATGTCCCACGCTGCAGTTCAAGCCCATTTCCAGTGGCAGCAAGTCAACAGAACTGGACCGAGTGCCAGCTAATGTACAATGAGGGTAACAGAGAGAAAAATAAAAATGAAGTCCCTCCTTCAAGGAATTCGAAATCTAGTTTGGGGGAACAGGGAGAGGAGGGTCAGAGGACAACCCCATCAACTTCAATAAATCATGAGCTTGCTGCAGAATGATGAACAAAGTGTGAGGCACACCCAGCTGCCACAGCAGGGAGGAGGTTTTGTAACAGAGGTTTTTCAAAATGCATTTTACTTAATCAATGAAGCTCAGAGAAGGGGGAGGTCATGTCTTGAAGGCGATGTTAGCTGTCGATCCATATGAAAGGAGGTGTGCCATTTTAAAAAGGAGAAATATACCAGGTGGTGAGGGTATCTAGGCAGGTAGAACAGTAAACGCAGAGACAGAGAGGTGAGAAGGTGCGTGTGTGTTGAGTGGGTCAAGTACTGGGCTTGTTCAGGCAGATCTGGGGCCATCCGCTTGACATGATTTGGGGGAACTTCACTGCAGGGGGCTCATAGGAAATGATTCTGTGCAGGAAATTGAAGCTGGTGTTGGTGGGCCTTAAAATACAGACTACAGAGGGTGGATTTAACTTGTATCCTAAGAATTTCCTGAAAGGTCTTGGCGTAGAGGTTGAGGCTAAGGATGGGAGTGTCTGTATGCTTAGAGCTGAGTTTTAAGACAAAGCTGGCCAGAAAAATCATTCAGACCAGAGCTCTCCTGATTGTGGCTTCCTTTCCTTCCCTCCTTGAAATGACTGTGAAATGACTGTGCTTTCATAGAACCTCTCATACTCGCACCCGGGATGTTTTCCCTTCTCTGTTCCCCTGCCTTTCACCCCAAGCCTTGGATATATCCTGCTTCTCTTTCCTGCTTATTTTTGAGATGAGCCCTGGTAGTCAGAGGATTGACTTAATATTTTGTTTGCGTTTCAGTGTGATTCATTTCCATCGATTAAGGGCTCTGGAGGTTAATTTGAGGGTCGCTGCTGTGCCTGCTATGAGATCCCTGCAGGCTCGCCTACAAGGCCACAGCTCCTGGTACCTTCCTGGCATCTCGTCACATCCCAGACTAGGTGGGTTTTGTGACTGGTATTACATTTGCATGATGGAAATGCAAAATAGCATTTGCACTTGATGTAGAAATAACTGGATTTATGCTATTACAATCCTGAAAGGAAGGGGCAGGAGTTCTAAATATAACAAGGTTTGACTATTAAAGTCACGAGCACGTTTTACATCAGTGGGGAGTTGTCCAGCGCCTTCCTTCACGCCTTCTCTTCACTCTCCTGTTCCTTCCTCGCTTGCTCACTCTCTCCCCGAAGTCCTAAGCGCTCTGCAAGTGGTTGCTGTGCTTGGGTTTCTCAAAACTGTTCACATATATAAGATCTAAGCGAGGTCAGCCCACCCCCTCCCGGGTTCTTCTGGCTGTGGGTGTCACCCACAGGCCTGAAACAAGGAGCCTTGTGCTGGGTGAGTGGGCGTCTGGCTCAGGCGCGGGGCTGCGGGCTTTTGAGGAGGCTCAGGGCCTGGGAACCGGGGCTGCGAACGCCTCCCCACGGTCCATTCTCACTCTGGACTTGGGTCTCGACTCGCGCGCCTCCGCACAGGAGAGGGTGCACGTGAAGACGGGAGGGAACTTCTCAGGCGGCGACCGGCACGTTTCTGACCCCAAGGACAGGGCAGGGATCAGACCTACAGATCCTGGGGAAGAGTCAGGACCAGGCCTCGGTGCCGTATTGCGAATCAAAACGAGAAACGTACACGGGAAAGTTTGAGCCAGCGGCCTTTATGCCGAAACTGGATAAATTCTGGGAGTCAGTCCAGGCCGCGGGGCAGAGGTCCCAAATCCTGAGAAAAGCAGCACAAACTGGACACCGCGGGGAAGGGGGGGGTGTGGCGGGCGCTCCCAGACGGTTTATATAGGTGCTCGCGCGGTCACGTGATAGAGGCCGCGCCCGCCGCCTCGAGGGGGCAGGGCCGTGGCGTCACTTCCGTCCATACCGGAACCCAAGATGGCTGCGCTGTTGTTGAGGTGACTTTCGTTCGCGGGTGCGAGTCGGTGCCGGCGGCCCCCGGGAGGCCCGCCTGGGCCGCCGGCGTCTCGCTGACGGCCGTTCACCTTGTGCCCGGGCAAGGGAAGGGCCCGTGCGCGTGGAGCTCGTGCGGGGTCTCAGAAACTCCTCTCGGCCCTCGCCGCCCCGCGGGGCGTTGGGGCGTCGACCCGCTCGGCCTCCTTCCTGGCTGCGGGGGGCGCGGAGGGCGCGGAAGCCGCGGGCTCCCTCCCGTTCTGCCGCCACCGCTGAGTTCGTCACCGGGTCCCTCTGTGCTGCACCGGGGAGCCAGGCTCGGAGGAAATAAATGCGGGCATACGTCGGAGACCCGGCGTGTCCTGTTCAGACCGCGCAGTAGAGCGAGACTTGGGGGTCGCAGTGAAGCCAGCAATAACCTTTTTGCTGGGGACGGTGGGGAGGGAGGTCTCGCCTTTAATTTCTTAAAAACAAACACGAAAACACCATTTGTGAGGCGCGGGAGAACGAGATGTGCCTGAAACTCCAAGAGGTCAGCGGACGGTGGGTCCCACCGTTTCGACATCTCAGGAACTGGCGCTGGTCGGGGCAGAGCTCGGTGTACTTCGCCCTTGCTTCAGATGCCTGCAGACCCAGCTGCTGGCAGGGAGTGGGCCTCCTACCGGCCGCCCCAAAGCGCCCAGAGAGTTCAATTTTAGTCTCTCTTTTTATTGGGGGAGGGGGGAGTGGAAGCCCCATTTTTTCTCCGCAATGTCAGTTCCTGTCCCGAGAAACACCCTAGGTTTTCTTCCGCTCCAAACTGCCAACGGTCCAGGCCTCCTCTACACGGAGCCTTTCAACCATAGCGCTTTTAGTGACTTTTCACACTCCCCTGGTACAAATCCCGGAAGAGGTTTGTGCCAGCCCTATTTCTGGAAACTGTTTGTTATGGAAAGTCAGATTTGATGCTGTCGAGATTTAATTCCTGGTATACCCAAGTGTCTCCTTCTTTCTCTTTCCACTTAAGTCGCCCAGTGTAAAAATAGAGGGAGTTTATTTAGTTTGTTGACAAAATGATTCCTTTGGGAGCTGAGATCAGGAATGGGTTATCTTGTGTTTTTCTCCCTGCCTCTCATTTCCAAATGGATCCTTTTTTTCTGACAGATGCCTTTCCCAGTCTTGCCAGAACTGCCTTCCTTCTAGTTCGTTTGACCATAATTGAATGCTTTTGGATTCTTTGATATCTCATAATTTCATAGTGGTCAAGGGCTTTTGGTGGGATCAACATCTAGCTTGAAGTGATCATATTGGTTCTAAACAGTTCGTTTCAGGACGAGGTCTAGAAGCTGAGGGTCGTTCTGCGGGTGAACTGTTGAGACAGTGGCCCGTTCAGTTCTGCAGGACTGTCACCACCAGCATCCGGAGTCAGGAAGCAGACATTTTCACCAGCGGTGATCCAAGGCCCTGTTGCTAAGTTCTTGGGAGGGATTTTCTAGGAGGGCTTTTTAGAATTAAAAAAATACATATATCCTGATGAATGTCCAGTTCTGAGCTCACCACATGGGTTTGGAACTGTTTGTATGGTGCTGCTGTAGCCTCAAAAGAGAATACCTTCTGAGAAATTGGGAGCTGGCTTCTGATTATTTTGAAGAAGTCGAGGTCGTTGATTCCACGATTGTGGATTCCTCATTTGGGAGTGACTATAGTAATAACTTGAGTCCTCTTAAGAGAAATATTGCCTAGACATTTTTATACATAGTTAAGTATTGTTAGTTATCAGAGTGCTATATGTCGTGGCTTTTGAACAGTGCTCTGTGTTTTGTATATTCCCGAGACAGTTCACAGATTAGCTGGCGACGAATCCCCAGCAGGACAGTGCACTCCATTGGCACTCAGTCAGGGAATGGCTTGCCAAAGCCAAGGCAGCGACAGAGTTAGAGGACAGCTGGGCCTCGGCCTCACAGTGTCATGCTGCTTAAGCACGAAGTCACCAGAGCCTTCTGGGCATTGAACCTTCAAGTCACCATGAACCTTCTGGGCATTGCTCATCATATTAAATTCTACATGTGAAACATCTGCAAAAATATGTTTTAACTCTAAATTTGTAAGGCTGCTTTTTTTTTTTTTTTTTTAATTTTTTTTTTTTAAGATTTTATTTAGAGAGTCGGGAAGGGAGGGAGACAGAGAGGGAGAGAAACAGCAATGTATGGTTGCCTCTCACATGGCCCCCACTGGGGACCTGGCCCGCAACCCAGGCATGTGCCCCGACTGGGAATCGAACCAGGACTGCCTGGTTCCCAGCCCGCGCTCAATCCACTGAGCCACACCAGCCAGGGCTTGTAAGGCTGCTTTTTAACATGAGCATGCTCATTCACAAACC
Organism: Micronycteris hirsuta; assembly: GCA_004026765.1. Classification (NCBI taxonomy): domain Eukaryota; kingdom Metazoa; phylum Chordata; class Mammalia; order Chiroptera; family Phyllostomidae; genus Micronycteris; species Micronycteris hirsuta. The sequence goes on along the minus strand of PVJI01012199.1, from coordinate 14,715 downwards.
ATTTTCTTGAGCCTCTTCTATGTGTCAGACAGTATTACAGGTGCGAGAGGTGCAGAGTGTTCCTGTCCTGTCCTTGAGGAGCTCAAGGTCTAGCAGAGGAGGTAAATAAATAGATTAATTATTAAGCAACAGGATGGATATTGCAGTAGAGATGCCAAGAGTGGTGTGGCGATGTTGCCGTGCAGTGGTGTTGGTGTTGAAGTGTGAGCAGCGTGAGCAGAGGCCTGTGGACTCAGAGGGCCTGTGCTGGTGGGTGTGGTGTTGCCTCCAGTGAGGGAGGGACGTAGCGGCCACAGCGATTATGTTGGAAAATAGGTCCAGAGAGTTGGACTGGGCTGTTGCGAAGGGCCTCGTTTGTCTGCAGTAGGCAAGTGAACCTGTAGGCAGTGGGAAACGGTTAAAGACATTTAGTGATCGAGCTCTGCGGGCATGGATGATAGGGAAGAGTTGGTGCTGGGGAGATGGCTCAGGAGCTCCGGGGTGCTGCTCCTGGTGAGAAGTGAAGAGCACGCTGACTGAAACAGTGCACTGGAGTTTCCGGATCATATCACAGGCTTGGCGATGCCTTGCGTACATGTGGGGTGGGGTGGGGCGGTGAGAGGAAGGAAGAAGTCAAGGATGACTTACCTTGTAGCTTGGGAGTTAGCTGTGGGCTAATAACCATTAATCAGAGCTTTTGTACATAAATGATTACTCTTCATTGTGTCTTTGGGGCCCTACATCTCTTTAGTGTCACTGTTGTCACAGACATTTATGGAACTTTTTGGCTTACCATCGGATTCACTTTAGAGGTCATGTAAGAGAAATTCATGATGTAGTCACATCTTGTTTTGGACCAAAAACGGTTTTATTCCATTTGATCACATAGATCAAATTGAGTAACTTTTGGTTTCTCCAGAAGTCAAATTCGTTTTCAGCAGATGAATATTTTCATCACCACTGACGGTTCTAGCGGATGTGATGCGAGTTCTAAAGACCGTGGGAGACTGATGGAATATCACTGTTTTCCGTACGTGTGGACCATTGCAGTTCAGAGAATGCTTTCCTGTGTATTTCTCATGTAACCTCAGCAAAAGTAAGGCAGGCATATCCATTGCATTTTATGAATGAGGAATTGAAGCTTAGTGACTTCCTAAAGGCACACAACTAAGGCGGACCTAGAACTCGGATCTGGCTTTTTACTTTGGTGCTGTTCCTATGTCGCTGTGGTTGCCCACTCCAGAGGAGAGCTCCAAAAACAGAGCAATGGTTGCATTGGTGGCAGACGTGTGCAGTGCACTCAGAAGGGAGCAACACCAACTGGATATTATAAGTTCTGGGCTTGTTAACTTGAAATAACACAAAGACAGTATTATTACTTTCTAGCTATGATGTATAAAGCACTGTTCCTGGAGGAGAAAGAAATCTTTTCAGAGTTCCTGCTTTCCCATAAAAGGCAAGGACAGGTAACTCCTTCTGTCACATTCCAGACCAGGTTGCAGAGTTTGCGCAGCTCATTTCTGTTAGGGCCTGTGCAAAGTCGACGTTGGTGTTTGTCTGGGAAACAATAGCCCTGGATGGAGAGAGGCTGTAGATTCCAGCCCACGTGTGTAAGCCCTCCCTGGGAGCTGCAGGCTGGGGCTCGCTGGGCACAGGAATGCGAGCCCCCAGCATCCAATCCACAATCCCTGCCATTGATGTGAAGTTTGCTCCCACTGCTGTCTTTTGGGAGCCGTGGACACACAATGTCCGTATTCACCTCGGGCCTCTGAAGCTGGAAGGAGGGAAGGGCTGAAGGAAGTCCTGGTTGGATTAATTGTCCTTCAAGTTGTGGGCCCTTCTAGTGTCCTGGTGTAGAGCACCAGGCTCCTGAAATGCTGATGCATCTACTCTCAGTGGGGGACACAGGGGACCAGGGAAAGGCCACCAGCCACCGCCAGGGTCCTAATGAGATCTGTGTCCCCGTGGGCGGGCCGGGACTGAGTAGAGATGCGGGAACTTTTGTGGAGTCGGCGTATTTTACATTCCAGCCCAGAGCTGCCCTCTAGTCGCTTTCTTCAGGACCTTTGCAGAGGTTAGACACAGTGATGTGAGTCAGGGTGTGGAGGTGTTGCTGTCTCACTGTGAGCTCTGGGTCAGTTTGGCTCTCCTGCGATAGAATGCCGACACACCATAGTGTCGGATTCGAGAAGGAGCAGCTTCCTAGTGGAAAACTTGTGCGTCCTCAGGCACCTTTTCCTGTGCGTGGTAAAGACATCTCTGTGTTCCCGTATCTGTGCATTGTTACACGAGAGACTTTGACTTGGAGTTCACTCAGGTTGTCTGAAACTTGATGTGGTTTCTAAAGCGAGAGCTCAGTGTTTGGGGCCCTCAGTCCACGGACCCCTGTTCACCGACCTTTTAATCCCCCTGCAGGAGCCGGCCCCTGTAGCTAACCTGAGTTCTGGGTGCCAGTGGCTCACCCTGTCCTTTCCTTCAACTTGTGTCTCTTTAACCGTCACCTCCTTCAAGACCCAACTTCAAAGTCACTTTCCGTACTTCCCTGTTAGGGTTACCGATTCTGATCATGATTTACCTTGCATAGTTTGTGTTCAGCCGTAACTCTGTTTTGCATTTCTGGGTAAGATTTGTGATTATTCTCAAGTCATTTAAAGTTGTGACCTTCCTACTAGAAAATAATCTCAAGGACACTGATACTGTCACTTTCCCCACCTTGTGCATGGTGTTCCGCCCCACCCCTGAGGCGGTTGCCGGATGGAGGCTGAGCGGATGGAGGCTGAGCGTGGTCTCCCGAGGCAGCCCGGAGTGTGCGCTGACTCTGGTTCTCTGTCCTGCAGGCACGCTGGCCGCCCCTGCCTTGGAGCCCACCTCGGTCCTCGGCTCTGCGTCCGAAAGTAAGTTTCTGAATCTGTGGGTATTATTATTGCTTAATTTTTTCCCTTGGGGGGAAGCAGTAGATTGTTGGCTTTGATTTTGGGGCTACGTATGAAAGAAAGAAGCTGCATGCGGGAGGGCTGAAAATACAGGGGTTGCGGTCGCTTTTTCCCATCACGCAGTAGAAGGAAGGACAAGAATATTTCTTTGGTCTTTTGTTGATTTTCCTCACTTTCAGCTTTTCTGCTATATCTGACTTTGTTGATGTAATCCAGTTCTTGATTCCTTCTTTAATATCTACTTTTCTTCTTTCCTTTAAATATTTAATTTATTTTTACAGAGAAGGGAAGGGAGGGAGGAAGAGGGAGAGAAACATCAATGTGTGGTTGCTTCCCATGTGTCCCCCACTGGGAGCCTGGCCTGCAACCCAGGCCTGTGCCCTAACTGGGAATCGAACCAGCGACCCTTTGGATTGCGGCCCGTGCTCAGTCCACTGAGCTACACCAGCCAGGGCTCTTCTCTTCCTTTAATGCTTTCTTTTCTTGTAACCTTTAGTTCTGAGCGGGACTGTTGATTGCCTCTGTGTATTGCTTTTAACTTTTTTTTTTAAGATCTTTTTTTATTTATTTTTAGAGAGAGAGAAGTGAGGGAGAAAGAGAGGGAGAGAAACAGCAATGTATGGTTGCCTCTCACATGGCCCTCACGGGGACCTGGCCTGCAACCCAGGCATGTGCCCTGACTGGGAATCGAACCGGGACACTTTGGTTCCCAGCCTGCGCTCAATCCACTGAGCTACACCAGCCAGGTGCTTTTAACTTTTAACTTTGGAAATATACATCCTGAGAAGTTGGAAGAATAATACAGTGAAGTTCTGTATACTGTTTACCTAGAGTCATCAGTTGTTAAAATTTTGCTATGTTGCCCTGGTTGGTATAGCTCATTCGATTCCCAGTCAGGGCACATGCCTAGGTTGCAGGCTAGGTCCCCAGTAGCGGCGGGGCGTGAAAAGCAACCACATATTAAGTTTCTCTCTCTCTTTCTTCCTCCCTTCCTCTCTCTCTAAAAATAAATTTAAAAAAAATTAAATAAATAAATAAAATTTTGCTATGTTTACTTATTGCTGTATATTTTAGGTTGTGCCGTATGAAATGGGTATTTTTGTAGATCTAAATTGGCCTAATATTGATAACTTGACGTAGTTCATTACATATTTAATTATTGTTATTATTTTCTCTGAATTCTTTGCAGTTACATTGCAGGAATCATGACGCTTTACTTTGTTTCTTGGGAGGGTGGAATCCTGTTTGGTGTAGGCACATAATAAGTTAAATCGTTGGACATAGCTGTTCAGTGGTTGGCTTCAAGCTAGCCCAGTGACAAGGGAAACCAGGGAACTATCCAGAGGTACTGAGCTGAGTGCACGCCCTGATTTTCGTGAGCCTGAAAGGGAGACTTGAGGAGCCAGCTGAGAGCAGGTGGGGATTGCGAGGTGGCGCACATGGCTGTGAAAAGGGCCGTGCACTTGTGCATGTGCTTTGAAGTAGCACGCTCACCGTGATGCACAGCCAGGAGGGGTTTCTGTTGGTGGAGCCGTGTGTCCTGGGGAGGGAAAGAGCCTGATTCGACCTCGTTGGGCGGTCAAGGTTAATGGCCGAGTCAGACGTGCGTAAAGGTCCGGGGAGGGGACGAGTGTGTTTTACGTATACCGTGGCCTAGCTTACCCTTTTCATTTTAACGTTTGTCATATAAAAAATTTAAACCGACTTGACTTAATCATTTAAAAACCTTCCGGTGTCGTTTTAGTGCCGTTCCTTTGGGAACCACAGCCAGAGAAGAGATGGAGAAATTCTGGAATAAGAACCTCGGGTCCAACCGCCCTCTGTCCCCTCACATCACCATCTACAGGTACGGGCTCTACGCCGCCCTCTGTCCCCTCGCATCACTGTCTACCAGGTACGGGCTCTGGGGCCAGGGTAGTCTAGGAGGAGGGGGCGAAAGCCCTGGACTGGCCTGTGGCCCCCCTGGCTGTTTTCCTGAGGCTTGTTATGAGAAGATGACTAAATTCTGTCTTCTGGCCTTACAAGGGTGATCTGCCTTACAGAGCTACCATTTGGGAAATCCTGGTACATCAGAATGCTATCAATTTAAAGATATTATTTCGGAACAATTTCAGATTTGCGTAAGTGTTGCAGAAAGGGCACACGCACTGCCCGTGCACCATCATGCAGATGTGCAAGGTGTCGCATGCCTGAGTGACTTGAGGACAGTGCAGAGGCAATGGCCTGTTACCCATTTCGGGTCCATCGCCCACAAGCCAACGCAGATGCATTGGTTGCCCACCAGCTCTGAGGGTGGAGTCCGACAGGACCTCCCTGGGCTAAGGTCAGGGCGTGGACAAAGCTGGTCCCTCTAGAGACTCCGGGGCGGATGAACTCCTGGTCTTCCCAGCTGCTGGAGGCTGCTCTGGATTCCTTAGCTTATGGCCCCTTTTCTGCATGTTCAGAACTGTCAGTGATGGGTCAAGTTCATCTCTGGCCATCACCTGACCGGCTTCCGTTGTCAATTTCTTCTCTGACTGTCCTCTTCTGCCATCCTTTTGTACATTCAAGGACCCTGTGATTCTCTGGGGCCCGTCCAGGCAATCCAGGCTGGTCTCCTTATCTTTAGGTGAGCTTATTAGCAGCCTTCGTTTCCTCTGCAGCCTTAAATACTCACAGGTTCCAGGGCCTGGCATGTGCGCATCTCTAGGGAGGTTGTTATTCTGCCTGCCACGGTCCCTTAACACTTCAGCACGTGCTCCCCAAGTTCGAGGACTCTCTGCTGCCCAGTCATCCCACACAGGAAAGGAGCGCTGACCCAGGTCACATCTGACCCTCAGCCCCTTGCTGAGTTTGCCGCGTGACCCAGTAGTGTCCTTCCTAGGCCCCGCATCCCACCGAGGTGGTGTGGCATTAACACTTGTCGTGGTCTGTTGAGCCTCCTTTAGGATGGAGCAGTGTTTTACTCTCTCCTGATCTTTTACGGCCTTGACACTTTCGGAATGTCTCTTGGTTTGGTTTGCCTGATGCGCTTTTGGGACTTATGTGTGTGGGCAGGAGTTCTCTGAGGTGCCATGCTCTTGGTGCCTGATGGTTTGTCTGTTCCGTTACCGGTGACGGGAACTGTTGTCACTGGGTAGGGGTGCCTGCTGGGTTCGTGTGTCTTAATGAGTGCTGATTTTGTGGGGATGTGCACTGAGACTGAACGTTCTGTTTCTCGTCACACTGTATCCACCTGAACCAGTTATTACTGTGCTGGGTTCCAAATTCCGATGTTTCTGATTCCGTCGTGCCTTTTCAATTTATTTACTGCAAAGTTTTCTTTCTTACTGGTACAGACACAAGGATCCCTCAGAGGAGAAGCACACTCATTTTCCTTTACTCTTGTGAAACCAACGGAAGGAAAAACACTGCAGTTTCTTCTCCACTCAGCACTTCTGCCACCGAATGTGTAGGGGTTGTTCCCACACCAACCGGTTTTCCAGCTCCAGACACCGGCTGGGCAGCCTGCGATTCAGCTGTGGCGCTCACCCCTGACGTTAGCACAGGCCCACAGTGCGCACACCTGCCCCCACTTACCATGACAGTCCCGGACCGTGGCCTGTACTTGACTGGCCAGCTGTCAGCGGGGCTTTCCACGACCCGCCTCATTTGAACAAAGGACTCTCTTTCCACCCAGGAAATCCCAGTGGATTTAGGAACTGTGTCAGGAACCAGGGTCAGAGACCAAATGTTAGAACAGAAGATGGCTCCTAGCGCCCCATCACTCAGGAGATTGTAAGGGTGTTAGGAGCCAGAAACAGAGGTGGAGGTGGATAGGTTTCTTACTGTTTTGGCCAAAGGGCTACACTGTTACTCTCATCTGTTTGATGTTCAGATTGTCTGGGCCTTGGCCGGTGCAGCTCCTATGGGATCGTGATCTGGTGCCTGGTGTGCTGCGGCCACCAGGGTGTCATGGCGTCTAGGCCCTTTCCGTGGAGCAAGCTGGGACTTGTGTGCACACAGCTGCATGTGTCTGTCATGCGGTGTCCTCAGAAGTAGCATCGATGGCTAGCATGCCAGCGCCCTCCCCAAGACCTGCTCCTTTCTAGCTAAGCCAGCATCTCGAGCTCTGCCTCCTTCTTGCTTGGGCTCCCGCCGGGTGGGGGGGGCTGGCCGTGTTCTAACCGCCTCCACAAATACCACAGACCTTCAGATTTCTTCAAGCCGGATTCCAGAAATAATTCTGATTGCAGGGTTGGACGAATGTCCCGCATCCAAATAGAAGGACACTGATGAGGGACCTCAGCCCTCGCTACTTTACGGTGAAACTCTTTTTAAGATAAAAGATTTGGGGAGGATTCTAATGATGAAGAACTCTGAGATTATTATGAATCTGTACTTCAGGCCGGGGCCTTTTTTCACAGGTCGTATTACAGATGGTGGTAGGGGGTGGGCTTGGTCTTAGTTTGAAACTTGAGACACACTTGTGGAAAAAAGAGACAGCAGTGCCCATGGGGCTGCTTCCCAGGTGACAGGTCGGGAAGGAGGTCTGAGGCATCTGGACCACCGCGTTCTGTTACTGAGTTCTGGAGGTGTCTGGGGGAGTCTCGGAAGCAAACGGCTGAATCAGCAGTTTCTGAAGCGCTCTTGGTGTCTTAGCAGACTGAGTCTGTTTACCAAAGCAGAGCACATCCAGGGATTGAGTTACCAGGAGAAAGTGACGTTAACCTTCACAAGGATGTGGCTAATGCCTAAGTGCTAGACGGGCCCTTAACATTCCATCAGACCATCGGCCTCGTTGGTTTCAGAGGGCTCTAGGGAGCTGTGAGGGGCGGTGCGTGCAGGTTGCTTTGCAGGTCCCGCCCTGGGTGACCAAACAACCTGGCACTTACATGCACGGTCTGTTTTCTGTATTAGGGTTTTGCATTTCAAGAAAGGGTGCTGCTCAAAAAAAAGTTTAAAAGCCACTATTGTGCCCAATGAGTGGGTGTTCCCTGCAGTATTTGCACAAGTGATTGCCTGCGTGTGCTTGCACACCTGCAGTGACAGGGAGCTCACTGTCACCCTTTTTCAATGGGAATTTCTCTTTTTGTCAAAAAGAACCTTATTTTATGGAACTTACTTCAATTTATATCCTCTATCCAGTGGCTCTAGTTCTACTGGGAACTATACAGGATAGATCTAAGCCCCTTTTTTTAAAGATTTTGTTTATTTATTTTTAGAGAGAGGGGAAGGGAGGGAGAAAGAGGGAGAGAAACATCCATGTGTGGTTGCCTCTCTCGCTCCCCTACTGGGGACCTGGCCCACAACCCAGGCCTGTGCCCTGACTGGGAATCAAACCAGCGACCCTTTGGTTCGCAGGCCGGCGCTCAGTTCACTGAGCCACACCAGCCAGGGCTCCAAGCCCCATTCTTTTCCTGACCACCCTTTATGATGTTGAACATGTTTTGCTGTGCTTATTGGCCATTTGTATATCTATACAAATGTATATGTATATTTAAGGGCTGTGCTCCTTTTTAAATTGGGTTGTCTTTTTAGTTTTTAAAAAAAGTTTTTATTTGTTTGGTTAAGCATGAAGAGCATAACACTCATGCTGGGCAACTCTCAGGTGTGCTGTGAGGGGGACCAGGTCTGCAGCTGCCCCCACGCCCCTCGGAGATGGTTCTGAGGGGACACTGCCTGACCCTGAGGACTCCGGCTGGGCTGCTGCCCTGGCACATGGCCTCTCCGTGACCGCGGCTGCTGGAGAGCGGCTTTGCGCTGGTGGTGGAGTAGACATCACGGAAAACCCTTGGAAGCGTGCGGTGCAGTGCCATTGGGCACAGTCACAGTGGTGACTGCCATCACCATCCCTTGTCTCCAGAGTCCTCTTGTCTTTCCAAGCTGCAGCTCTCCCCAGGGACAGTGCTGCCCGGTCCCTCTGTCCCCAGCCCCCAGCAGTCCCCAGTCACCTTGCCCTCTCACAAGTCTGACCACTCTCGGCCCCTGTGAAGGAGAATCCTGCCCTGTCTGTCCTTCGTGTGTGGCTTGTGGCAGTCGGCATGACATCTCCACGTGGCCGACGTGTCGGCACCTCCTCTGTGCTGGAGCTGTGGTTCGTATAGGCTGCACTCTGCGGAGCCTGTCCACCCACGGACATTTGGGTGTTTCCGCCCGTGGCAGCCGTGAACAGTGCTGCTGCACACATGGTTCCTTTTGGGTGAGTCTGAGAGCGGAGTCTCTGGAGTGTGTGGTAGCGCTGGGGCTCGCCCTTCGAGGGACCAGCATGGTTTTGTGTTCCCACCAGCAGTGCACGGAGTCTCTCCACGTCCTCACCAAGGCTTGGTGCTGCTCTTGGTGTAATAACAGCCGTCCTGGTGGGAGGGGAGGGGTCTCGTCGCGCCTTCGGTTTGCACCCCCGTGGTGAGCGGTGGCGAGCGACTTTCCACGCACCCATTGAGCATCTGTGTGTCTTCGCGGCAGAGCAGCTCGCACTTCCTCGATGGGATTGTTTGCAGCCTGACGGTTAGATCATTGCTGGGATTCACATACCCTGTCTCTAGCTTTCTTCTTTTAAAGAGATTTTTATTTGTTTATTTTTAGAGAGAGGGAAAGGGAGCGAGAAAGAGAGGGACAGAAACATGAGTGCAAGACAGAAACATCAGTTGATTGCCTCTCATATGCTCTCAGCCCGGGACCGAAGTCTCAACCCAAGCGTGTGCCCCGACCGACCAGGAATTGACCCGGCAACCTCTCGCTTTGCGGGATGACGCCCAGCCCCCGGGGCCCGCTGGGCAGGACTCTGGCTCTGCTCCCACTCACAGCGCGAGGAGGAGACAACACGCACGCACTGCAATCAGCAGGCGTGTGGTGACGGCGTGTTGTTCGCATCGGGCGTTGGAAACGCAGGGCGAATAGCGACGGTCTGTGTTCAGGAGGGCGTCAGTACGTCCTGAAAAAGCGTTTGTCAGGAAAACCACAGGCCGCTAGTGTAAGTGAATCGAGCAGTCTTGATTGTCTGCACTGGACTCGAGTTTGGACAGGAAACAGCGGGACGACTTCGCCCCGTGGTGTCCAAGGCCTCAGCCGGGGCTGCAGAGGCGGGCGAGTCTGAGGACCCCCTTCCTCACACGTCATGGGTCGGTTCAGGCCCTTCGATGGCCCTCGTTTTCTGTCCACACAATGTCCTTCACAGGCTGCCATGGGCTTCCCCAGAGAAGGAGGAGGGGCCCGGGCATGGATAGAGGGAAAGACACAGGGGGAAGGACGCGGGGACTGATGGACAGTGATTTGGGGCTCAGGCAGTGTGGCTTCTGCTGCATTTCATTCCTTGAGGCAAAACCGTCGTGACATCCTGCTTGCCTGATGGGCAGTGACGAGGCCCTGGAACCCATGGGGGCCGGAGGTGTGGTGCTTGTTTGGAAAACGAACTCTCTCACCTGCGCTGCACCAGGCCAGCCAGCCGTGGTTTCTCACGTCTCCAGAATAGACCTCCAGGGCGTCCCGCGCCTCCTCCCTCCAGCCCGGAGCCCCAGGGGCATTGGGGGTGCTAAGCTATGTCTTACTTTCCCCACCTCTTTTTTTTTTTTTCAGCTCTCTGAGATCAGTGTGTACTGTGTCTCTTTCTGTCTGACAGCTCGTCTGTCTGACAGGGTAGTTGAGCGATCTGCTCTGTCCCTCCCAGTCAGGGGCCTTTCTCTTCTTTCCTGAGGACGGCTGTAAAGGCCCCGTTTTGTTGTCCTGGACATTTTTGCAGCCTCAGCTCCTTCTGGGTTTCAGTCTCCTGATTTTTCTAACCAAAGGATGCCATTGTTCTCTGTTGTCCTCTGTTTTGTGGCTCTTCTCCCGCCTTTTGTGTTTGTCCTGTTCAGCCTGAGTCCAGAGCGGTGCCTGGCCAGCTTCCTTGCTTTCTTTGGCCATCACTTCTCTCTTACGGTGACAGTTTTCCTTACATAGTTAGACTCTTTCTGAGATCTTTGTAACCTACTTGCGTGTTGAATGCGTGGTCTGGTTCTGCTTGGAGTGCTCTCTCTGAGCTGACTTTCCAGGGCAGAGGCGCTGGTGGCCTCCCCAGCTCCTGACCTGCTCCCTCTGAGCCTGAGGACCAGTCCCGGGGACAGCAGGGTGGTTGTCCTTCTGCAGAAACACTGGGTAGATTGGCGATTCTGAACATGATTGAAAAAGCAGTTTGATGACAAGGTACTTTAGCGCTACTGTGGATTAAGAACCATACTAAATCCAGCAAAACTGGGTTAAAAAGTTAGGAATAGGTGATTTATTAAGGAATAAATGGAATGCTCAATGTGGGTATTTTGGGGTACACAGTTTCATAGATACGGAGAACTACTTCCAGATGGCAGGGGTTTTGCAGGGCTGGTAGGAAAAGGTGAAGTGATGAGGAAATACTGACTGCTGGTTACAGAAAGAGTCCCGGGTGTATCCTCAGGAATCGTGCAGGAACTGTGTGCTGTCAGAGGGGCTCACCAGGGGGTCACCTCGTGAGTCACTTGAACGTCCAGTCACAATGTTCTGCGCCTCAAATTAATACAGTGTCGTGTGTCGACCGTGACTGGAAAACACACTTGGGAAACAGAAGGGTTCGAGGGTGATTGGGTAGCATACGAAACATCGGGAAGTAAAACTCATGTGGGTTTTCTTCTGCTGCAGTTTTATGACTGGGAGGGAAAGGCCTGGTAGCCTGGTGACTGTTGTCTAACCGCAGGCAACTCGATGGGTGACTTCGCCCCGTGTTGTTCCTGCTCGGGAGGGAGGAGTTCGAGCCGTCACTGGTCTTCACTTGTAGCTCCGTCAGTGGCGCGGTCTGGCCATGGGGAATGACGCGTCTTCCATAAATCAGCTTTGTGATCTCTGGACCAGAGAGTGGACCCACGGGAAAGCAAAGGCTGCTCGCTTCCTATGTTTGAATGTGGCTGTTTCCCCAGTGGTTTACGTTCTCTCCGCCAGGGTGTGTTCTCTCGTGTGGCGCCATCTTTCCCTTCTTTCATCTGCGTTTGTCTGTTTCTTTGCAGGTGGTCCCTTCCCATGGCGATGTCCATCTGCCACCGCGGCACTGGTATAGCCTTGAGTGCAGGTATGTATGTGTGTGCACACACTCCTGGGAAGAACTTTTCTGTGTTTTTGGCTCTCGGCACCATTTCCTTGGCAACTCGGCAGCTTGATTTAGAGAAAATGAGTCCATTTAGGTTTATGGTTCATTCATTCCTTTAACAATTAATTACAAGTTCCCATTATGCTCAGGTTCTGAAGGATTGTTAAGTCATCCCTAGCACGTCCTGCTGCTATATTTATTGAAGTCACAGAGAACAGAGATACACGAGTAGTAGAGACGGGTGGCTGACCGAACAGGGCCTGACACAGTCCAAGATCAGTCATGCCTTATTCTCGCAAAAACTCGGTTTCTGCCCCCACTCCTTGTCCCCCGGCACTGATCGGGCCGAAGGACTCACTCACTGTCCAGTGTCACAGCGCCCTGGTGCAGGCCAGAAGGCCTGTCTGTGTGATGTGAAGTGCGGCTGCCGAGCGATTGTGTGCTGGTCGTCGTCGTCGTTGTTTTTATTCTTTTGAATGGCCATGTGTTCTTCAGCATAGGTCCTGATCTTCCCCAACCGTGTGCAGGCTGGGTCTGTAGGCCAGTGGTCCCCAGCTCCTCCAGTCCTGCGGGGACAGGGCGCTGCCAGGTGGGCGAGGTGGGCAGCTCAGTGCACTCTCCACGCCTCGGGCATTCCTTGTAAAGTGGGCAGATTAATCAGGCCTGTCCTGGAGTTGATGGGACTGCAGGGAGCTCAACCCTGGACGCAGACTCATGGAAGCAGGATGAGCGGCACAATAAGTAGGTGTAATAGGAACGGTCTCTTGCGGGGTTGGGCACTGGACCAGACAGCGACCAGCATCCCGTCTTTGGCCGGAAATGAACCGGTCCAGCAGCTGTGATCTGTGTGTTCTGGGCGCACACAGCAGCGAGAACAATAGGAAACCTTTTGAATAGATTGAGTAATGTCGCTCAGAATCTTCCTGTTGCTGTTACATATTACTCTTCTTTGCCTTTCTCCTTAGATTACAATTCAGATCTTCCCCACGGACTAGAATGCCTGGCCTGGCCTGGCCCTTGCCTGAGTCCTCACTACTTGTCCTTCCCCTGCCCTGTGCCCCTGCCCCCGCCACACTGCCCTTCAGGTCCTGGCACAGAGCCCTTGCCCACTCTCTTCCCGGGTCTGAGGTGCGCGCCCCTCCCCTTATCCTGCATGGTCAGTTCCTCAACGAAGCTGTCAGCTCACAGAGTGCTCTGCTGACTGCCACATCCAAAGTAGCTGCTATTTCCAGGTCTTATTACATTTGTGTTTCTTTCACAGGTTTTACTGTGTAATTTGTAGTTATTTTGTTTGCTTGATTTTTGTAAATTAGCCCATCTTACGTACTGTACCATTCACATCCGCTAGCGCTCAGTAGGCGCTTAGGGAATCTTTGTTTACTAAACGAACACACCCACGGGGTTGTCTGCTCATTCCTCCAACCTTCTGGTTAGTCTCCTGTTGCAAGCTGGAAACTGGCTGATAGTAACGGCCTCTCCCCTCCAGGGTAGAGGCGTCCAGGAGCAAGACAGATGAATACTCAGGATGCGCTGTGGTGGCTTTTCAGTAGAGATGAGGCCCCAGAGGCAAGGCCAGCTGAAGGAGTCGCAGGAATGGTGGCTGGAAGTCCGTGAGGAATGGGGGAGGAGGGGCTCCAGTGGAGGAAGGACCCTGTGCCAGGGCGCGGGGTGTGGGGTGCCCGGTGCTGGGGGCGGGGTGGGGCGGAGCGCTGACGGCCTTGCTGATGAGCAGGGATGTGGCGCTGCCGCCTGTGGGCATCACCAGCATTGGCATTCTCGTCTATTCCAGCAACAGGGCAGCTGGCCCAGACAAATCCGCTGTAAGACTCACTCAGACTGTAGAGATTCGATGGCCTGTTCTGTGATGGCACTAGTGTGACTTTAAAATAGAATTTATTCAAAAGAACTTTACAGACAGTCCTTTAAAAAATGGAGAGAGATGGCTAATAACACCGTTCCCTGCTGAGGTTCTCTAGGGGTTAAGTACTCATGATTTGTCGTAGTGACAGATGGAAGAGAAGTCTGGGGGAGCCCAGGTGACTTCCTTGAGAATGTGGGTGAGAACTCAGTGAGGGTGGGTCAGGCAAGTCAACAAGATGGACAGAAAGCAGTGAAAAGAATGAGTAGGAAGGCACCAAGAAAAAAAAAAATGGCCCAAATGAAAAAACAGAACAGAGCTCCAGAAAAATTAGAACTAAGGGATGAGGAGATAGTCAGCCTATCAGATGCACAGTTCAAAACACTGGTAATCAGGATGCTCACAGAATTGGAAGAAAGTTGGACACGAATAAATGAACAAATGAAGGATACACTAAAGAAAATGAGGGGAAATGTGCAGGGAACCAATAAGGAAGAGAAGGAAACCGGGACTCTCATCAATGGTGTGGACCAGAAGGAAGAAACAAGAATTCAAAAAAATGAGAGGCTTAGGAACCTCCAAGACATCTGTAAATGGCCCAACATCCAGATCATAGGGATGCCAGAAGGAGAAGAGGAAGACAAAGGGATTGAACATTTATTTGAACAAATAATGAAGGAGAATTTCCCCAATCTGGCAAAGGAAATAGACTTCCAGGAAGTCCAGGAAGCTCAGAGAGTCCCAAAGAAGTTGGACCCAAGGAGGAACACACCAAGGCACATCATCATTACATTACCCAAGATTAAAAATAAGGAGAGGATCTTAGAAGCAGCAAGGGAGAAGGAGACAGTTACCTACAAAGGAATTCCCATAAGACTGTCAGCTGATTTCTCAAA
>PVJI01012198.1:0-52757 GCA_004026765.1 Micronycteris hirsuta | reverse complement strand
AAGATGAACATTTTCAGCATTCTAGTTACTGGTACTTGAAATTGTTTCATAAACATCCATATTGTTGCTTGTATCTAACTTATGCAAGAAGGAAACTGTGTTCAGGGTATGTTTCCAAAGATGTGTTTGGTACCTAGGTACAATTTTAACACAATTCAAAGGTAATATTTTGGTTGAGTTAATGATTTTTAAAGAACAAGAGTAGATTTGCTTAAAGAATGTTCAATATTAGTATATAACAAAGCTAGTAATACCAGAAAAGTTTACTTATTGGCTTAATCATCTACTTCCAAATAAGATATGCTATAGATTCCCATACTACAAAACACATTTGGGAGTAAGACATTTCCAAAGCTATATTTGAAAAAGATATCTTTAAGAGAGGACTTACCTGCGATCCTATTTATTTTGATTTTGCTGGTGATGTTTTTGTTAACAGAAATGGTAAATTTCATGAAAACTTTGAACTATTAACCAAATACAGTTGCTTTATATAATCATGCTTTGTGCCATATATATTTACAGGGTAAAGATTCTGTATTTATTTGAAGGCCTGTAGATTATAGTGTTATTTCATTACCTCTCCCAAGACTAACATGATAAGCAAAGGACTGTATTTTCTTTAAAGGCAAAATTGGTATGTCAGCGTGGACTCTGTATTGGCAGCAGTGCCACCACCACTCTGGGTGACCCAGCAAAAGGTAAGAGAAAGGAATCTCTTATTTTACAAGATGAAGCAAGTTATAGTTTATTTCATTAAGATACCCATATTAAAACCCAGTTTTATTAATGATAAATAATCTTTAGGATCAGAACTTTATAATATAAATGAGCTTTGAGCCTGAGACTTAAGGTTTTCCAATAGAAGTTACACGATCAGAACTTGTTTTCAAAGGTTGGTTGGACTGGAGCAGATACTGAAGGTATCTTTTGATGCCAAGAGATTATTATAGCCAGCCAGGGTTAGTGAGGCTCTCTTCTACACCATCATAATGACAGTAGGAACAGAGAACAGATAGAACTGACCAAACTTGGCAACTATGGAATGTGAGGAGTAAGAGAAAGGAAATAATCAAAGATAAGGATTTAAACGTACACTGCAGTGATGTTGCTGATAGAAAAGAGACACAAAAGGAGAGGAGATTAGTAGGGAAGCTGAAAAAGAGAAAGGTAATCTTATGGTTAAAAATATGGATTAGCACTGAATTTCTTTAAGCTTCAGTTTTCTCATTTGTAAAATAGATAAAACTATCTTCTATATTTGTTATGAGAATACGTGAGACTCCATAAAATGGTGAGCACAATGCAAACCTATAAACTTTTAGTAAATGGACTCTACTACTTTAATGAGTTAAATTTGAGAAATAATGAGATCTTCAGAAGTGTTTCTGGAAGATACCCTAGTGATAATAAAATTAATTGGAAAAGGAATTGGGAGTCGAGATTGGGGGTCAAGGTAGGGAGGTGGTGTTAGTTGAAGCCAGACATACTGTTACATGGTCAGTATAGAAGGAAAAAGATGGCAAAGAACAGAATTTTTGTGTAGTTCTACACCAAGGGTTGGGGGCAGAGGAAGGTGTAGAAGGAGGAGTCAAGAGCAGTTCAGTGAATGAAGAATCAGGAAATAGTTTTATAGAAAACCAGAGGATCTATGGAGGGAGGTTTAGCTGTGTCGGATGCTCCAGAATTTGGAGATGATAGTGAGAAAAATTGAGCTTCATGGCTAGATTCCTGCTACCCTTTTTTTTTAAATACTTTTTTTGAGGTAAAATTCATATACCAGACAATTCATCCATTTAAAGCGTACAATTCCATGTTTTTTAGTATATTTGCAGAATTGTACAGCCAGCAGCATGTCAATTTTAGACTATTTTTATCACCCTAAGAAATCCTGTACCTGTTAGCACTCCCTACTCCCCACTACCTTTTAGCCCAGGCAGTCACTACTCTACTTCTTGCCTCTATGGATTTGCCTGTTCCAAATAGTGCATATAAATGGAGTCATATATGATTTTGTGACTTTTTTTTTAACTTAGCTTAATGTTCTTGAGATTCATACATGTTGTACATGTACCAGTACTTCATTCCTTTGGCTGAATAATATTCCTTTGTATGGTTTATACCATGTGTTTTTATCTATCAGTTGATGGACATTATTTCCACTTTTGGTCTGTTATTAATAGGGCTGCTGTGTACATTCACGACAAGTTTTGTATAGGTGTGTGTTTTTATTTCTCTGTCAGAGGATGTGCTGTTTTCTAGGCTTTGTTCCATTTATAGAGCACAGGCAGAATAGAATTAGCGTAACTGTTAAGGGCTCTATGATATTCAGAATGGTAAATGAGCATTGGCTTTAACCTAATGTCATCAGCTGCAATAGCCTCTAATAAGAGTCAGCCCAACCTTTGCAGCTTTGAAGCATTGACTTCTCTCTAGCTATGAAAGTCCTAAATGGCATCTTCTTCCAGTTGAAGGCTGATTCGTCTACACTGAAAATCTATTGAGTGTAGCCACTTTCATTAATTATCTTTGCCAGATCTGGATAACTTACTGAATCTTCTTCATCAGCGCATCCTGCTTCACCTTTCTTTTTTATATTGGGGAGACAGCATCTTTCCTCACGAACCAACCTCTGCTGGCTGTTCATACTTTTCTTCTGCAGCCTTCTCACCTCTCTTAAGAATTGAAGAGAGTTAGGATCTTGCTCTTTATGCTTTGGCTTAAGGGAATGTTGTGGCTGGTTTGATTTATCCATACCACTGAAACTTTCTCTACAACAACAGTAAGGCTAATTTCTTTTTTTCACTGGAATATCATTTTTAATTTCCTTCAAGAACTTTTCTTTTGCATTTACAACTTGGCTAATTGTTTGGTGCAATAGGCCTAGTTTTTGGCCCATCTTTGTTTTTGAAATGCCTCTTCACTAAGCTTAATCATTTCTAACTTTTGATTTAAAGTAAGAGACATGTTACTCTTCTTTTCACGAACCCTTAGAGGCCATTGTAGAGTTATTAATTGGCCTAATTTGAAAATAGTTGTGTCTTAGGGAGCAGGGAGGCCTGAGGAGAGAGAGAGACGGGAAATGCCTGCTCAGTGGAGCAGTCGGAACACAGAACGTTTATCGGTGAAGTTCACTGTGTTACACAGGCATGGTTTGTGGTGCCCCAAACTATTATAAAAGTAATATCAACCCTCACTGATCACAGGTAAACACGACAAATATAATAATAAACTTTGAAATACAGGGTGGGGCAAAAGTAGGTTTACAGCTGATTGTATGTAAAATAATTCCCTAATTAATAAATAATGCAAGAATAAATTCCGTGTATTTCATGTACTCACAACTGTACACTACTTTTACCCCACCTCATATTGTGAAAATTAACCAAAATATGACACAGAGGCCCAAAGAGAGAAAATGCTATTGTGTAAATGCCAACAAAAGATTTTTTTCAATGAAGGGTTGCCACAAACCTTCAATTTGTAAAAAAACACAGTATCTGTTAAGCACAAAAAATGAAGAGCAATAAAACAAGGTATGCCTGTACAATGAGATATTTTGAGAGATGAGATACCACGTTTACATAACTTAATATAGTGTATTGTTATAATTGTTCTGTTGTATTATCAGTCATTGTTGTTCGTCTCTTACGGTGCCTAATTTATAAATTAAACTTTACCATTGGTATGTACGTACAGGAAAAAAATAATACATAAAGGGTAGTACTGTTTACCATTTTAGACATCCACTGAGGGTCTTGAAATGTATCCCCTGTGGATAAGATAGGGCTATTGTACTCACTGAGATTTTTTTGTAAAAAATAACTTGAGAATAGATTACCATAGATCTTTTCACAGGATGATTGCATGGAGGGGGAAAAAAAAACAAAACAGAAAAACTTTGAATTTTCCAAGAATGTGAAACTTTATCCCTTTTCAGTTATTAGACCCTGGTAGAAAATTGGTTGTCAGTCAGGTATGTTCTGTCTTGTCTTAGCTCTAATGTTTCCATACCTTTAGAATAACTCCAATAGTTTTAAAAAAGTAAGCAGTTTCAAGCAGTTTTTAATGTTGACTCTAATTTATCTTTTGTGTTGTCCTATTCAGTTAAAGGTAGTCCTAAATGAGAATTGGATATGTGTAAATAATATTTTAACAGTGTAAATTAATCTATATTTTATGCTTTTATAGGTGTATACATTTCCAAATACTCAGACTGTCTTCATGCAAGACCATGGTATCATGGAAAGTCTGGTTATGTTGTAATTTTTAATCTAATTAAGGTAAAGCCTAAATGTGCTTCTGTGTAATTTCTTTCTGATAATGTTCTTTGCAGATCATTTGCTATACGTAGTCCTCACCAAAGACAGCTATTCAAAGTCAGAAAATGCAATTAATATTTCTGCTTTCCTTTAAAGACAAAGATTTGTTTATGTAACAGATGATCTATGAATACATTTTAAAAAAAACCTTGAAATAATATAAAAGGTACTCAGTGAAAAGTGTTCCTCTCACTCCTGTCCCACAGTGCTGCTTTTTAGACATTAAATAACAGACAAGAAGTAGCTGCTTATAAAGCAAATATGGTTATAGTTATAAGAGATGAATTTAGAAAACAACATTTGTTGTTTCGTTTAAAATGTCAAAATAAGAAATCTTTATTTTCTTTATCCCTGAAACATCCAGATCTTGTTTATAGCTTCATGTGGCACCTATAACTGATCTCAGTTCTTTTTTTATTTTGTTTTGTTTTTAATTTATTTATTTTTATTGTTCAAGTACAATTGTCTCCATTTTCCCGCCACCTCTTTCCTCTACCCCATCCACCTTCACCTCCCACTCCCCACCCTTAATCTTAACCCCCTTTGCTTTGTCCATGGTTCTTTATACATGTTCTTGATGAACTTTCCCCTTCTTCCCCCCATTATCCCCCTCCCCTCTGGTTACTGTCCATTTGTTCTTTATTTCTGTGTTTCTGGTTATATTTTGCTTGCTTGTTTGATTAGCTTCCACTTATAAGTGAGATCATATGGTATTGTCTTTTACCACCTGGCTTATTTCACTTAGCATAACGCTCTCCACTTCCATCCATGCTGTTGCAGAGGGTAGGGGCTCCTTCTTTCTGCTGCATAGTGTTCCATTGTGTCAATGTACCATATTTTTTGATCCACTCATTTACTGATGGGCAATCAGAAATTCTTAAATGCCCTTTAGTAGTTCAATGTACGTGAGTCCTGCAATTAGAATTTTCAATCAAGTACTGATTTAGAGGTTAGTGGGCTTTTTGAGGATATATTCTGTGGTCTTTTTGCTGTTTTTGTTTTAGCTTTCTAAGTTCTGTGGTTATAAATCTAACAATATTGATTTTTTTTTAAGGAGTATAAACACTTTATATTTCAAAATTTGTCCGCAAGAACTGGAGGGAAAGTAACATTGCATTGGCACACAGTCACTGCTTTTCCTCTCTCAGTTCTCCCTCTCCTGCTCCACGATGAGCACTGTAGTTCTGCCGCAGAAAGTATGCCTGTCAACTTAGATAACAATGCTTGGTTTCTTAATTATGTCAGATTACCTTGCCCTTTGTTTCTTGCCCCTGTGTACCACCGTGTCTGGTGGATACTGCTGTTTAGTTTTTGCGCTCTCAGCCCTCCTTGCTTTACTGCTCAAAAGCCAGCCAAGCTCAACATTGTAAGATGCTTGATGGAGAGAAGATACAGGTTGTGATACATACTGTTTACATTCTTTGGCTTCTTAAACCAAAGAATTGCCTTTGGTGGTGCTATAAATGAAGAGGCAGGACCTTAACAGCAAAAACCAAAACAAAACAAAAAAACAAAAAACTTATTTTAAATAATTAAGTTCTTATAAAAATAAAAGTTGCAATCTCATACCTCATTTTGGTATATATTTTGTGTATTTTTATTTTTCCCATCTGTGTCACTATGTTGTTCAAAACAGCCTTAAAAATTATTGTATAATATTTCATGTTATGGTAAGGTCAACTGCTGTTTCTTTCCTTCTTTTTTCTGTAAGACATGTAACCCTTGATAAAGACAAGTCTTTAAGAGGAAATACTGTTGGCTGTTTAAAAATCAGAGTCAGTGGTCTGTTAAGCACTTACTGTGTATTTTCTTCTTGCTGAATTATGGGCTCCGGCGTAATAGATGTATCTTGGATTGTAATTTACAACTGATAACTTAATATTCAGTTTGAAAACTCATCTTTAGAAATTTTAGATTTCATTTGTCATCTTTTATGTTACAGTCATTGATTGAATAACTAATCTGTTTGGTAAGCTATATAATTTTTATTTTAAAGAAAAGGTTCACTTGAATATGGGCTAATCCATGTATTCCTTTGATACCGGAATAAAAGAAGTGGAAGGATTGAGCAAAAAGGAAAAAGAACTCGTGGACATGGACAGCACTGTGGTGATTGCGGGGTGGGGGCACTGTATAAGAGGACTAACCGGGAATGGAAAAAAATACAATTAAAAATAAAAAAGTGGACAGCTGCCTCAGATGCCCAAACATACCCAATTTTTAAATACAATTTTAAGGGCTTCATGAATAATTAAAGCTATTGTTGATCTTAAAGATAATTTTCCAGGAACTATAGTTCTGACTCTTAACATAATTGTTACTTCATGTACATCCACATCTTTATTTGGCTGCTTGTAAATGAATCCTAGAGTAAGGTTATTGCTATTTGAATACATGTAATTAGTTATAATATTTTCATTCTAGGGAAAAGTCAAGTTTGTGTCTGAGAATTATACAGCTAACTATATTAGCCCATCTTCTGACTATGATTGCCACGTGGCTGCAGATACTAACAAGGTTTCTCACAAGACAAGTCATTTTCGTGCCTTTGAACTGAGTCAGGTATAAATCATTTTTAAGGTACATTTCTATGTCTAATGTGTTCAGTTTCAGGACTGGGTGGGTTGCCACCAGCTTGGTACATACAGAATTCTGTAATGCTACCCTGATTATAATTCTTTTTCTTTCAGTATTACCTGTATGAACTTTCAGGCAGCACTGTTACTGAGCGACCTAGACAGATTCATCCTTATGTAATCGTCGCTTTTCAGTACAGAGAACCTAAAAAGATGGCAGCACCAACTCATAAAAGCATGTAAGTAATTACATACATACTTTGTTTTTACTGGATTTGCTTACTTTGCTCTTATAAAATTGCTTTTTTTTTTTTCCTAGACTGGAACTCAATGAAGATGGTAAGGAATTATTTAGTTGGTTCTTTTAAGTTTTTTTAAGTAAATGTTTTGTTCATAACTAAAATAATTCATTTTTTTCTTACCCTGGTTTTTTAAAGTCCTCATCTCTCCATGGAAAGGAAAATTAATTATTCAAGGCTGTCTGCTGTGTGAAATAACTCTGTGGTCCTCTCATGGTACAGTGGTTCCAACACAACTGTAAGTACTGAATTTGCGTTCTTTACTAATGCTTGTATAGTTTTTAAAATTCTCATTTTTGAATTCTTGCTTGTTGGCACTGGTATGAAATATAGCAATTGTATTTGGTTGTAGATTAGAGTACTTCTGGGCCAGATGCATAGAGTATCTAGGATCATGACACAGGAGACCTAAATTCATATCTAAATTCTGACCTTGGCCTTAAAATAAGTGTTTTATAACCTTTGACAATTCATTTTTTAGATTTTAGTATCTTAATCCATTCATGGAAAAATGATTTGATACTAGAAGTTTGACTTTAACCCCCAAAATTAGATTTGCCTAGATAGTAGATATAGCAGACTATCGCCACTTAATTATATTACTGAGTCTTTATTAAGATTTGCAGTATCTGATTTTCTGATACGTGATTTTCTTAGACTGGTATAGTATTAAATAGAGTAGCTGCTGTGTATTTACACTATAATGAATTATATTTACTTCTGGAGAACAGTGATGGGCATATTATGAAATATTTTTTAGACTATGCTTAGTACTGAAAACCATTGAAAGATAGACTTAATTGAAATATAAGATGAAAACTGATGTGCTGTTCGAATTAATTTTTTATTGGCCTTTTTTAAGAAGAGAGAGATATTATCCACAGGATAAAGTAAGTATTCTGTGAATAAATAAATGACAAAGAAGGGAAAGTTCTTTTTTTACTATAGAATGCAACTAATAAGTGTAGACGGAATGGTGGAATTGGAAAATCACCATTGGCAACACCATAATAATCAGTGGGTGCTTAAAATAGTAGGTGAAAGTGTCATGGTATGTACTTATCTCACAGTATTTTCCCACAACTTATTTATTAATTACAAAGAGAAAAATACATGTTTTACAATGGGGAAAAAAAAACTACAGATACCATCTTAACTAAGCACTTACCATTGTCAGGAATGTAATTACTGTTTTTGTTCATCACATCAGAAAGCATGTGAATAATATGCTATAATTTCTGTGGTATTCCTGCCACTCAGATCAGGAGGAAACAGACATACCAAGATTGAGGAACATTCTGCAAAATAAATGGTATACATCGTTCAGAAATACAAGGTCATTAAAGATAAAGACAGACAGACTCTTCCAGTTTGAAGGAGACTAAACAGACATACCCTAAATATAGTGTCAATCTGTTAGGACCCTGAACTATAAAAAATGTTTCTTCTGTTATAAAGGACCTTAGTGAGACAGTTGGCAAAATCTGAGTAAGGTCTATAGGTTAATTAGTTGTATTATACCATTGTTAACTTACTGATTTTGCTGGTGGTTTTGTGGTTGTATAGGGAAATGTCCATTTTTTTTTAAGGAAACACCGAGATGTATTTAGGGGGCAAGAGGGCATCTGTAAGTCTATAAGTATTTCAAAATGAGTTTTAAAGAAGGAAAAAGAATTCAGGTGAAATCATACAAAACTCAGGCAGTGGTTTGTTCTGTGACATTGCATGGTAGGCAGTGCAATATTGTCAAAACTTTTCAGTCCTTACGTAGGAGATTCTCATTACAGTATGCATAATTCTTCCACACATTTGAGTATTTTGGTTAAACCAAAAATACATATATTCAGAAAAATGTGAACAGATTTGCAGACCACGGTTTATGGTGTCATATATTTGAAAATCTATAATATTTATTAATATACATATTATTTGACCTGGAGTTTACCAATTTAAAGGTTGTTTTTTGTGGTTACAATATTTTTGTTGGCATTTATATTATAAAACCAAGTCTTATATATGAAGCTATAGATAGTTTCAATGTTTATTACATTGCATGATAATGTTTTGTCTTTCAGACCACGTGAACTAGATTTTAAGTATGTAATGAAAGTGTCATCTTTGAAAAAAAGGCTACCAGAAGCTGCCTTTAGAAAACAGAATTACTTGGAGCAGCAAAAAGGTCTGTTCAAATATAATGATACACTATAGGTCTGGAGCTTTGTTCCAGTTATTTACCCCTCTTATACATACACTTAATTTTTTTGTTTTTCCTTAAGTGATTCTTAAAGAGTCTTTTGTGAAAGTTGCAGAGTTGCTATGTGATTCAGTTCCTTGGAGGCCAGCTAGAAAGTATGTAAGGTAGTTTCATCTGAGATTGCAAAGTCTAGCTTTAATAAGAGTATTGAGAGTTTTAAGTAAAGAGATATGCTTACAAATAGTTGAAGACTCATAACCATTTCTTTCAAGGAGGACAGAGTTTTTATTATTGTCAGTTTTATTTATTTATATACTTATTTTTAATTGTGATTAAATTTACTGGGGTGGCATTGGTTAATAAGATTATGTAAATTTCAGATGTACGCTCCCTGTATACGTGACCTGTATAGTGCCCGGTGTGGTCATTGTCCTAGTCACATACTTCTAATTGAGAGAGGAAAGCAGGAAAAATGAAAAGGAAGTGTCTCTGTCATTTAGATTAATTCACTGAACATTGATGTTTATATTATTTATATAGTGCTTTATTTGCCTTGTTATAGTAGTATCAATATAAATGAAAGTATTGTTTTCAAATACTTTATATAGTAACTTTATTAAAGTGTTTTATAACTAAGAACGTTGGGTGATAATTTTTTTGAATTGTATTCTTAGTTTTTCTTTTGTCTTCTTATTATATAAAATGAATAAATTGATTATTAAAAAAAGTGTAATAGCATTTTAAAGTAAGAAATGTTCTGTTTTTCTGATTTTGTCCAGTCTGTTGCCAAGATATGTGCTTCACTATGTATGAAGTTGAACTGTCAAACAAACAAGGGGAAAAAATAGATAAAGTAACAGAAGTCATTAAAAATAAGCAATTGGTAAGAATGATCAATTTAAAACAATTATTTTTTCTTAAATTAAGAATTTGATATCTAATTATTAGTTGCTGTGCCTAAATTAAATCATTTTAGCTTGCTGAAAGGATTTTTTTTTAAGATTTTTTTTTTTTTTAGATCTTTTTTTTTTTTTAATTTTATTTTTATTTTATTTTTAGAGAGAGGGTAAGGGAGGCAGACAGAGAGGGAGAGAAACAGCAATGTATGGTTGCCTCTCACATGGCCCTCACGGGGACCTGGTCTGCAACCTAGGCATGTGCCCTGGCTGGGGATCGAACTGGGACCGCATGGTTCCCAGCCTGCGCTCAATCCACTGAGCTACACCAGCCAGGTTGCTGAAAGGATTTTTATCCTTTAATATTTATTGACATTATTGACATAATAGTTATGGACTATTGACATAATATCTATGACATTTTATTCTTCTTTGCATCTTAGTTTATGCTTCACTAGTCAGTTTATACTACTGATTTTAAGAATAAGAGGAGTTTTTCTCATTGTTTTTGTTTGTTGTTTTGTGACAAAAAATTGAGTAGATCCCTAGTGGTTTTGAATTAATCAAAGGACCACTTGTGAGACAGTTCTTTAAAAGTGACCTGTGTCCATCCATAGGTTTATAAGGGGAGGCGGACATTGTTGCTTCTACTGTTTTCTAGTGTAGAAAGTAATGCTCAACTGAGAAATAGATAAGATCCAAAGATTTCTGTTATGTTAACCAGGGTTCCTCAGTGTGAGGGAGGAAGTAGACACCAACACTCTACTGAGTGATTCCAAAGTTTCCCAAAGGAGATGGTGTGAGTTTTAGGACAGTGATCAAACAAGCTCTGAGCCCTTTACAAACATGATGGACTGTCCCCCATAGTAAGTAACAAGAAATCAAAAAATTAAAGTAGAACATGTGTAGAAGCTTTGAAGCTAAGCTGTCTTAGGGAGAGTGTCAGTTAACATACTTGAGGTTGCTTGTAACAGAAACCCAAACTGGCTTAAACAATAAAGAGATTTAACAGGCTTGACTTTCCATTCCAGGTGATAAGGCAGGTTCAGGTACCGTTTCCTCAGGACTTTCTCTTTCAGCTCCACCCTCCTCTGTGTGATCATTTCATCCTGAGACTGCTAGTCAGGGCTACTACTCCCTGTTTTCAAAGAGAGAGGGAGAGGGGGAAGGGGGATAGAAGAGAAAAGGGAGGAAGGGAGAAACAGGGGAGGAAGGAGGAGGGGGTGGGAGAAGAGAGAGACCTGTACATCTCTCAGTAACCGCAAAGAAAATGGATTACACTAATTAGCTCAGACCATTCAGAGATCACCCTGCAGAATTGGGTATGAGGTTAGTCCCACCCAAACTGCAGTGGTACTCCACAGCAGACAACTCTCTGTAGTAAGGAGTTGGAATGGGCAACATTGGATGCTGATTGGATAACTATTTAATATCTACTATAGAATTGTATGCTATAATATTTGAAGAACCATAGTTGATTTTATTTTTGGAAGTTAGAGGAATAAAGTCCAAAGATACTTTAAGAAAATGCGTCAGTGAAGGGACTACTTGTGAGTGCGTATAGTATTGAAAATAATAGAGACTTGGTGCAGAACTTGGCTTTGAAACCTTTTAAGTAATAATAGTTATAGCAATTACACATCACTTAAGGTCCTCTTCAGTGCTTCATGCTTTTCTTGCTTCATATGTTATGAATAATTTTTACATATCAGTCTCCCCAGCTAGACGCTGAGTTTCTTGAAGGCAAGTATCATGTCTTGAGCATCTTTGACACCTTGGTGTATAGTGGATGAGCAATAAATTACCCTAGAATAAACTGTATGTGGGCTCGTACCTAGAACCGAACTTCAAGAACAGTGCAGAGCAAGGTCTCTTTTTAAAAGGGTGTTAAGCACATGTGTGGCTAGATATTTTCTGTGTGTAAATATCTAGAAGTACACATTTAAAAAAATTCTATGATTTCTCCCCACAAAGGTTAAGATAGGAACTTTACGTAGCCCTGTCAGCACATAATTTGAGAGTCTGATAATTTATACTACATATTTCTGTTTCATTTGTACATTTCTTGGGAAGATAGAGTGGTATGGTTTTAGGTAGATAGGGATTTTACTTTATTTTACAAAACTAAAATGCAGAACAGTGTAGAAACTAATTATTGTCACTTTTTTACATCACTAGAAAATGAAATGAACTATACCTATTTGCAATTTAATAGATACCAAAGCTGTGGGTATATGTAATTACTGATACATTTATTTAGTAATTCTTTCTTGAGTGCTTAACTAGGTGCCAGAGGCAAAAATAGAAAATAGTCCCTCCCATCAAGGAACTGCAAGACTGTGGGGAAACAAAGATGTAAACTATTAAATGCATAGGGACTATAATAGAAGGGTATGGAAACTCACAATGATGATTTTTATGTGAATGAATTGTCAGCGTCAAAACTTAGTTCTACTATAGTAATTAGAACTAAGAAATATTAGAAAAGAAATATTTTTTCATACTTGAAATGTTAGTAATTTGTCAATTTGCCATAGTCTTAGGCTTCTGACATACCAATTTTTAAAATAGAATGTTTTATTGGTGTATTTTGTTTAGTTTTTTTTTTAACTGAAAAATTATTGTATGAGTTTTGGGTTTTATCCTTGTTATGGGTATATAAAGAGGAACTATTTTTATGATTTAGAATGCTAGGTTTTAGATAAACTCCCCAATTTGCTGTAAACATTAAAATGTCAAGGTTTGTTTCTTTTGTTTTTGTTTGTTTTGTGTGGGGGGGGGGGTTGTTTGTTTGTTTTGAGCTCAAGATTCCACTGAAGACTGGTGGAGGGGGAAAGGAGAGAATTTATTTTCATCTGCATTTTCTATTGCTTCAGGAGCTAATTATGTTATTTTCTATAATTTTCCATCTCAGGATGCTGTGGAAAGGATTTTTTTATTAGAATCTTCTAGTCTTTCTAGTTCCAGTATTCTGTGATATGTTGTATATAAACATGAGCTTAAAATGCTAATCATAGATCTAATTCACCTTGAATTTGTAGTAGCTAAATGGTAACAGATTGGCTAGTTAGTCAGCAGTCTGATGGGTTTGTCATTATCCTAAAACTAACTCTTGATGTTCTAGTTATTATATGTAGCCCTAATTGGGCCAAGATTAATTGAGCATTAAAGGGACTTGCAATTCCTAATACTGGAGGAAAAATTCTCCTGATTCCCATAAACACTAATATTTCAAGATGTTTATTTACTTTCAGAGAACTTTGAGTGTGGTTGAGGGAGGAGAGGAATTGAATCTTTTTTTGTTTTAATGTTTAAGGCACTCATCAAATGCTTAGAAGATCGTGGGGTTTTCATTTTACTTACATCATCAGCCTTAATATCGGAAGCAAGTAAGGACACCTTTTTTAAAAAACTGTTTTTCAGTATGTTTACTTTTGTTTTATAAGGTCAGCAACCTGACTTGTCTTCTGATTCTCATTCTGTATAGATTGTGGAGAGGAGCATATGGCTGTGCATGGATTACATTTATTCCATTCATCCCTGCCAACAGGTAAGGAGGCACAGTGGCTTCCATTTCACTGTATCTGTTGCATATTTTTTGTCCTCATCTTCTTTACCTGTCAATCCTACTAAGTATTCTTTTAAATAACTCTTCCTTTAACCTCCCTGGTCAATTCTTCTTTGTCCCCTTTGCATGCTTATTCTTCCTCTGAGCTTCGTACCCAGATATCTACCTATCAGCTAACTTTTTCCGTTAAGATGTCTCTGATGTTCCTCAAATTCAGCATGTTCAAAACTGAATTTATTTGGTATTGAACAATAATAGCCAGGAGAATAATATTGTAATAACTCTATATGGTGACAGGTGGTTACGAGACTTAATAGTGATTGCTTTGTAAGGCATATAAATGTTGAGTCACTACATTGTACACCTAAAACTAATACAGTATTTTACGTCAACTATGATTAAAAGTGAATTTGAAAATAAATAAAAATTCATCTTTAAAAAAACCCACAATAGCTAGGAGATGCTTTTATCAGTCTACCAAATAAGTAGGACTCATGGCCTTCACAGATGCAGCTCTTTGTCTGGACTACTTGTCCTTCCCTTTTACTGGATGATGTTTGCCTCCATAGTGCAAAAAATGTTACTTATACAGTAAATAAATAGATATACAACTTATCTGTGGTATTAAAATTTTAGAGAGCAGTTAAGAAATGAAGTCTAAAAAGGTTCTTGGCGTGGGAGGCTGGATAATGAATAAAATCAAGAGAAGCTCTGGCCTAGTCTGATCTGTTATTTATATCTGTCAGGTGTCAGTTTAAATATCACTTTATGATTCCCCATTACCACTCTGACCTCAGTGAATAATACCCTAGGCTTATCATTAATTGAATTTAAGTATGTATTTGTATATGATTTAATGCCTTCCTTTCTTGTATCCTGTTGTTTCCTTACTGCCTAGCAATGCCAAGCACAGAAAAAATAATAAATGTTTGCTGAACAAGTAAATAAAGTAAAATGAGCCATTTCTTTTTGTCATCTGAGGAAATTTTCCTCCTTGTTTTATAATCACACTCTAAACATAAATTTGTTTGTAGCATTTGTAGAGCAACAACCAATACAAAAATGTTTTCAAAGTTGATTTCATAATTGCATCCATTATTCAAAACAGAGAACTGCATTTTCTTCATCACTTTTTTGGACTAAGCAATACATTACCAATTATAACAATATAATGACAATAGCTGTTTGCGCTTCTCAAGCATTTACTATGTCAGGTTTTGTGGTAGGTGTGTAGTAACTGATTTAGCAGCCCTTAAAATAGGTATTCTTCTTATGACCATTTCAAAGATGAGGGAACTGAGGCTTAAAC
Organism: Micronycteris hirsuta; assembly: GCA_004026765.1. Lineage (NCBI taxonomy): Eukaryota > Metazoa > Chordata > Mammalia > Chiroptera > Phyllostomidae > Micronycteris > Micronycteris hirsuta. The sequence goes on along the minus strand of PVJI01012198.1, from coordinate 37,593 downwards.
TTGCCCATGGTCAAACAACCAACTCTCAAGCTGGCTTCTAACTCCTTTCCAGTACTACTCCCTTTTCTGTCAGAGCTCTGACTTCATTCTTATTTTTAAATGTAAACTACTGTCCTGGCTGGTGTGGCTCAGTGGGTTGAGTACCCACCTGCAAATCAAAGGGTCATCGGTTCTATCACTTCCCAGTCTAGGGCACTTGCCTGGGTTGCAGGCTAAGTCCCCAGTAAGGGGCATGCGAGAGACAACCACACATTGATGTTTCTCTCCCTGTTTCCCTCTTCCCTTTCCCTTCTCTAAAAATAAATAAATGAAATCTTAAAAAAAAGTTTTTTTAAAGGTAAACTACCATTCAAGTAAGAAACATCACTGCCTTTACCATTTGGTGTTTAAGAGCACAGGGTTAAGGATTTGTTTGAATAAACATTGGAGGGTTATAAAAAAAATTTTTTAAATGTAAACTACCATTCAAGTAAGAAACATCACTGCCTTTACCATTTGGTGTTTAAGAGCACAGGGTTAAGGATTTGTTTGAATAAACATTGGAGGGTTATATTGCAGTGAGCACCCCCTCTGATTCATTAAGACATTTCTATATATGGTTTTTCAGAGGGTCAGAACTATGGTTATTTGTTTTAAATTGATAGGTACTTTGCTTAGCAGACTTTAAAAGTTCTGTTTCATAGATTTTATAATAGTCTGTTAGAGACTATTCTGGGTTCTGCCTTTCTAAAAATTTTTAAACTTACCAGAGAGCATGCTTACCGACTTTAGAGGAGGGAGGAGAAAGGGAAGAGAGGGAGAGAGAGGGAGAGAAACATCTATGTGAGAGAGAAGTATCAGTTGGTTGCCTCTCATACGTGCCCCTAACATGAACTGAACCTATACCTAGGATGTACCCTGACCAGGAGTTGAACCCACGACCTCTCAGTTTACAGGACAATATTCCAGCCAATTGAGCCACACTAGCCAGGGCTCTAAATTTTTGAAATAATAAAGTTGTCTGGAAAAATGCTACTTTAGTATGAACTGTTGGTAGTACATTAGAACCGTTTTTTTTTTCTTTAATCCTCACCTGAGGATATGTTTACTGATTTGAGAGAGAGGCAGAGAAACATCGGTCAATCACCTCCAGTATGAGCCCTGACTGGGGATCAAGCCCACAACCTAGGTATGTGCCTGCACCTGAAATCAAACCTGCAACTTTTTGGTGTACAGATGACGTTCCAACCACCTGAGCCACCTGGCTAGCACAAGAACCTTTTTATAATTTAATTTTTCTTGTTACTTTTTAAATGATAAATTGTAAAGAAAGGAATTTTTAATGTCTAGCCACATTTTTGTTTATTCATATTTGTATTTTTATTCCTTTTCACTATACCTGCTCAAGTGCAGGTATATTTAGCTAGGACTAATTTGATGTTTTCTTAATTTTGCAGTTACTTTTTCTTTAAAAATAATGTAATTCGTACTTCACTTTAGTGAGTACCAGAGGTCTTTGTTATTTGTGGGTCTTTATTATTGATAATTCATAAATTTTCTAGGATTTTATTACCACTTCTCAATGATCTGATAACTTTTACATTATTAAGTTATTATAACTCTTAAATTTTTTTTATTTATCCCCCTCGTTTCAAAAGTGAGCATTTCAGAGAGCAAGAGGAAGTAAAACACAAGAGTAGTCGATTTAATTACTTCATTTTTTAAAAAAATTTCACTTGGTAGAGAAGGTGATAAAATTTGGGGCTTATTTAAGGTTCTTACTTTTTTCAGCTCACTTGGTTAGCATTATAACTTCTTTATTTAATGGTCCTGGCTGGGTACCTCAGTTGGTTAGAACATCATCCTGATATGCCAAGGTTGCAGGTTCAATCTCAGGTCAGGGCACATGGAAGAATCAACTAATAAATGCATAAATAAGTGGAACAACAAATTGATATTTCTTTTTCTTTCCAAAATCAGTAAATATTTTTTAACAAAAAAATTTGAAATTATATAAGGTAGAAATAAATAAGACATTTTAAAAGCAGAAAATGATAATTAGAAAGTAGAATAGCAAATCTGCCAACGCTAAATGCCAGTGCTATTGCTCTGACGGCACATGAAGCTGACGCTGGGCTCCTGGTCAGATGAGGTGGAGCTCAGAGGCAGGTCATCGCTCTTCACTCTGACCTGGTGATTGCATTTGAATGCTGCTTTTCCAGTTCTCCTTCTCTTTCTCTCTCTCTCTCATGTGATTACATATGCATGTGTATATATGTGTGTGTGTGTGTATGTGTATTCATTAAATAAGTCTTTTAATACCCATTTGGAATACTGTATTGTATTTAACCATCCTATAATTTTGTAATCTAAAGCATTTTTTTCCTGTACATTTTTGTAAAATAAAGACATTTTAGGTTTTTAATGTATGTATATATATTTTAGGGCTTAAAGAATTGAAAGTTGAAGATGACATCTCCTTGAAGGTGGTACCTATTTTACCTGCTCTTAATTGTGCCCTGCTAGAAGCAAAGAAATCATTTACTGAAGAAGGAATCTGTCTAAACACATTAGTAAAGCGTAATTTCCAAGAATTTTGCAAGATGGAGAGAAGTCCATTGACTACTACTTCTCAGCATGGAATGAAAGAGACTGCATTTTTTGGCAGACTGTCCAATAGTTTTGACTTGGTTCCTCCAGCTGAAAAGTGCTCTTTAAAGTCTTTAACTCACTTGAAGTCTTATTTTTCAGATCCTGGTGGGTACATTTTGGAAGTATCTACGGCGTTAGATTTATTGGCAGAGCATCCTCAGTCTCCTTGTATTTCAGATGGAATTTGTGATGCTGGATTTTCTTTAGTTATGACTCCAGATTCTGAATTTCTTGACTCAGAGGCAGAAGTAAGAAGAGAAACTGAAACAAAAAAGAATTCTGAAGAAACATCTAAAGCCAGGAAGAGAACTGTGGTTCCATTAAATCCAGCATCAAATCTTAGAGTTCAGCCGAAGAGAAAGGCCAGCACGCCACCTGTGGTGCAGAGTAAAAGAATGAACTTGTGCCGTCCCTTCCCCAAAAGAACTCCTGCTGGAGTGAACAAGGGTTCAGTCCCTCCAGCAACCCTCAAATTAGTTAAAGGACAGTTTCCTCAGAAAAGAAAAAGAGGTAAGCATGACTTACGGGGACTATTAAATGAGTTAGTTGTAAGTATTGTATTCTAACACTGTTCCTGTCTGATCACTGTGGACCTCAGCTTCGCAGTATCAGAAGTTTGTTAGAAATGTCAACATTGCTCTCCAGGTGGTTTGTCTGCATGCTTAAGTTTGAGAAGCACTGAGGCAGATGACAGATTAAAATCAAGAAATAAGAAAAACTATAAGATACCTCCTCAAAAGCCCATCCACCAAAAGCTATATTTCACTCTAAAATTGCTCAAGCCGCTTGTCAATTATTTATGTGCCATTCTAGAAAGATGGTTATCCTGTTTCTAAGCTATCCTCAGACAAGTGAGAGTGGAGGAAGAGAATTTTCTAAAATCAGGTATACCAATACCAGCAAAAAGTAATAACCAACAATAGCCTGAACATGTATAAAGAGGGGAGGAGAAATGCCTGAAACCTCCAAAACTAAACAGTCTGGGGCAGAATTTCTAATCCTTTATGTGTGTCAGAGGTTTTAAAGTGGTGGCCTGGATCCTGCCATAGACTATTGAGACAGAATGTTGAGTGGCCTAGGGACCTCTATGTTGAAACGGTTCCACAAGTGGTTTTGTTGCCCTCTAAAAGTTGAGTGAGAATCAGAGTCCAGAGACGTTTAGTGTGTAGTTAAATGTACTTTAATGAGCATAGCACAACAAACAACACGATTTGGCCTTAGAGCCATCTCAGAGTATAGGTAGTGTGTTTTGTTGAGAAGTAGGGCACTGTCTACTAGGTGACATCTTAGAGACGGGATCGGCAAAGTGTGGTCAAAGGGCCCCTCCTCAACCAGTTGTCTCTGGCTACTTCACATGATGTTAGCAGAGGTGAGCGGTTATGACCAAGAACATAGGACCTTCAAAGCTGAAAATGTACTGTCTGGTCCTTCACAAAAACGTGTGTCAACCCTATCTGTACTACTTTGATTCTGGAAATTGGGGTGCCTAGAGAAGAAACATCAGGCGTATGTAAAACCCCAGGATTCTAGATGATTAGGGTTTTACCCTATGGTTCAACAAATAGTTACTCTTGGCCTTTTACAGTTTGTGAAAATGGTGTTTGTGTATGTGTTTAGGAACTTGCTGTAAAGTATGGTAATAGAAAGCAGTGAATCAGACATTACAGCTACTTACAATAAATTCCAGGCCAACCATATTGAGTTTCTGCTGTGTATGAACCAGTTTACTTTAAGATGGTAAATAAATTATCTATAATTCAATGTATATATTGTCTGTTCCTCAAGTGTTTTAAATTTCATCCACTATAAGAAATGTGTTTTATTTTGTAGTCCAGTACACACAAATTCACACATGACTGAAACAAAAATTTCAAAAGACATTTGCCCTATATGTAGCACAATCTGATATTTTCTATACCATTCTGTTTCATTTAAGGATGAATCTGGTTGCAACCGATTAAATTTATTTTATAACCCATCAGTGGATTATTGCATGCAGCTTGAAAACCATGGCATTGAATGATAGAAATAAGCAGAGGAGTCCCTGCAGGACAACCTTATTTTTTCATGTATCAGTTTTTCCTCCCAGGACCTGGGTTATAAGAGAGTTCCCTCCCTGATGTGTATATGTTAAAAACTTCCCCCTAGACCTTAGTCATCTCATCTTATTTTCTTTCTTCTTAGTCTTGACTGTTTTCCTGCTTTATATTCTTAATTTGTTTATATTTGTTTCTTTATGCTAAAAATTTGTAACTGACTGAAAAATAGGTCTTATTCCTGTAAAAAAAAAATGCTGCTTTATTATTTAGTAGGAAGGGAAATAATTAGACCCAGGGACATGGGGTCTAATAGGTATAACATGGAGAGATTCTAGAACTTTTTTAAAACCACTCCTTTCTCTAATTCCCCCTCCTGAAAAATGAAATGAGTTGGTCTCTTCTCTGCACTTCACTAGCAATCATCACAATTTCTTAACTGTTCAGTATCGTGTTTTCTGTTCTCAATTAGAAATATTGTTTTCTGTATAATGTAATTTTAAAGTATTGATACTTGCCAACATTTATATGTATGATTATTTTAGATAATACCTCTAGGGCTACTTTTTTTGGTGAAAAACAAGTGAAATTATGTAAATTCAGTGGGTAAAATGTATTAATAAGTGTCCAAAGGGAGCACTTACTAGACTTTTTTAATTCATAAAAGGTTAAAACACTTTATACTGTGTTATATAAGCAGGTGGTCACTAGTTGTGTTTTCTCTTGTGCCTCCATCTTTAGCTATTTTCTTCCTTCCATGTGAGAAGCAAAGTTGAGCATTTTGTCAGAGAGTTAGCAATTATAATACATTTGTAGGAAATTAAATCAGGTGAAGACTTTGTTTAGTGTGCTCTTTTCTGTCTTATCTTTAAAAACGGGTTTTTGGGGGTAGCATTAAGACTTAGATATTTAGAAGTAGTAAAGGGAAATATATAAGATGGCACTTTATAAATGTACAATGTCTTCTAAGAAGTGTGATATAGTTTCAACCACTTTACCTATAGGGGCTGTGTTGCTTTTGTGTACAGTGCATTATCTGTCTCCCAGTGTTATGAACTAGCATATTCATCCTTAACCTGCCATATTTGGAAAGATGGAGATTTTTATTTTTTATCTCTTTTAAAGATTTTATTTATTCTTAGAGAGGGGAAGGTAAGGAGAAAGAGAGGGAGAAAAACATCAATGTGAGAGAGAAACATTATGTCTCTCGCACACACCCCAACGGGATCACACCAGCAACCTTTTGCTTTGCAGGACGACGCCCAACAGACTGAACCACACTGGTCAGGGCAAATTGCAGAGATTTTTAGAAAAATTAAGTCATGCCTTGTTTTTTAAAGTTATTACTCTGATACTTTTTTCTTCACCTGATAGGGATATAGTCTGACACTTAGCAAATTTATAGTTTTATATTTATATGAGAACTTCGAACTCTTGCTTTGTTAAAAAATTCTTTTAATGAAATATCCAAAAATTTACATTTTATTCCTCATTACTAAAGTTACGCCCTAAAAAAAGGAAAAGCTATGCTGATAAATATCTGAGCCCCCTACCCCTTTTTCTACATAAGGTGCTGAAGTGCTGACTGCACTGTTTGTACAGACAACCAAATTGGATAGGAAAAACCAAGAAGCTCCTATTTCTAAAGATGTTCCAGTTGCAACGAATGCTAAAAGGGCAAGGAAACAAGAGAAATCTCCAGTCAAAACTGTTCCGAGGGCTAAGCCACCTGTGAAGAAATCTCCACAAAAACAGAGGGTAAATATAGTAAAAGGCAATCAGAATCCCAGAATCAGAAAGCAGCCACAACCTGGTAAGAAATACTCTTCCTGTAAACTTAAACACAGAGTAATCAGGGTTGCAAGATAGTGTATTGAAATAATGAAAGAACAATTAAAAATCTATCAACAATTTTTGTTATATTCTTTAATTCAGACACTAATGGGACTAAGTAACTTGATTTTCTATTGAAACTGAATTAGGAAAGTGCAAAGGATTCAAATATCACAAAATAGACCTACTTTTTTGTTTGCATAAAGCCTGAACATGAAGTCTACCAGAGTCATAAATGGCCACTTTTATGACTAAATGCACAAGCAAATAGTATCTGGCACTATTTTTGTGGACCATACCAGTTATAAAATGTAGGCTGTAACTTTTATTTGTCCAAGGGAATTGTAAAAAGATTGTTCAAAATAGTAATATGGAATCCTGTATTTGGTTTTAAAAGGCATTAAATTTATATTAAAAGCAACTTTACTTTCCTAATTTCACTAAGTGGATAATGAAGCTTAGTTACATGAACAAACAACTGACTGCTTAAGTTCTGTGTTTCAAACTGCTAGACATAGCCTGTTTGCATGAAAGTGCCATTGTCTCCACAGACTTGACCTCTGAAGCTGAACACATACCCACTCTTCTCCCAGGTCCACGTCCCTTCTTAACTTTCCTTTCTGTGCATAGTGCAGTTCTCCTTATCTCCAGTATTGAGTCCTATTGTATGTTTTTTAAAATTTGTTTTATATTTTATATTTCTATCAATTTTCTGTCTAATCTTGCTGATCTCCTTTCTTAATGTATTTTTAGCTTTAAAAAAATCCTGTATTTAGTGAGATTTTAGAGAAAGAAACTGTGGTTTTGTTGGGGTGATGACATTAGGGATGAGCTTGATTTTTATTTTCTAAGTTTTTTTTTTTTTTTAAATATTGATGACAGTATTTTTTAAAAGCTCATCGTATTGTAAAGCCCCCATAGCATTGCAGTTTTGGAGTCCATACCAAAATCTCTGCATCTCTTTCAAGGCAGTTAATGTGCTCTTACCCCTAGGGTCCATATTTCCCTCCTGCTCTCTCCTAACATGTTCCGTTCTTGCCAGTGCTTCCCCACAGGCATCACTCCTCTTCACACTCCAGTGCCCCTCGCCTCTACCGCTCCGGATCCTGCTTCACCCTAAGTCGCCTCCATAGAGAGGCATTTTCATTCTGCTGTGATCTTCACTGATCTCTTGCTTTTCTCTTATTTCCTTTTGGGTTTTTGAGAACATTATGGAATTCGTAACTTGTTTTTCAGGCATTTGCTGTGTAACATGAGGATATAGTCATATATAATACCTATGTTCTTAGCCATGTCATTTGAATGCTTTGTAAAATTGGCTCTCAGATAGTTGTAGACTAATTAACTAATGGGAAAAAGGTGTATGCAATTGGGTAATGGCAGAAAAGTGAGTGCAGAAAATTAAAAGTTTTCAAAATGTATATGCAAAAATAAGCTGACTTGTGTTTCAAATGTCTGTATATATTGTGCAGCCACTTTCAAAGTTAAAGTTTTAAAATTACACCTTTTAAATAATCTCTTAAATTTTCTTTTATTTCTTAATCATCTGTACTAATCTGTTTCATTTCTTATGCTTAAAATGTAAAGAGTTTAAGAAGGTTCAATCATTTCATTACTGAAAGTAATGATTTTTCTGTTCTTTCTAAATTTTTCAATATAGTTTTTATTTACAGAGCTCTTTATATTTTTTATATAATTCATTTGGCATTCTCTTACCTCTATATTTTAAGATAGATTATCAGTATTGTATTTTCAAGTGAGTGAGAACCTCTAACAAGTCTGTAGTTAAAGGATTTACCTGAGACTATGCATATTCATTAACTCAAACACTTTTTCTTGACTTTAGTATAGTACTCTTTATCTTGACCATATTTATAGGTGATATTCTGTGTAAGAGCCATACTGTTAACATAGAATGAAATTAGGCTCAATAAATTAGTGTCAAAAGCATAAAACAAATTTTATGTTTCCAGTACACATGGAGCTAATGAGACAGTTTTAGGCTTTGAGTCACTTTCTTCCACTGAGCTTGGGTTTTGCTATTTTAAATAAAAACTGGATAGCCATTGATTAATTTTACTCTCCCTATCATACACGTACGCTTTTCTTACCTGGACCAGAGTTTTCTTCTTTTTAAATGTATCAGTCATTGGCTTTTTTAAAAAAATTATATTTTATTGATAATGCTATTACAGTTGTCCTGATTTTTCCCCGTTTGTCCCCCTACTCCCTCAGGCAATCCCCCACCATTGTTTGTGTCCATGGGTCATGTGTATTAGTCCTTTGCCTACTCTGTCTCCTACACTGTACTTTACATCCCCTATTCAGTAACTACCTATTTGTACTTCTCAATCCCCTCCCCACTTCACCCATTTTCCCCCACAGCCCCTCCCCTCTGGCAGCCATTAAAATGTTCGTATCCATGATTCTGTCTCTGTTCTTGTTTGCTTGGTTTGTTTTTTAGATTCAGTTGTTAATAGATATGTATTGCCATTTTATTGTTCATAGTTTTGATCTTCTTTTTCTTAAATAAGTCCTATTAACTTTTTATGTAATAATGGATTGGTGTTGATGAACTCCTTTAGTTTTTTTTCTTGTCTGGTAGGCTCTTTATCTGCTCTTTGATTCTCAATGATAGCTTTGCTTGGTAGAGCAAGCTTGGCTGTAGGTCCCTGCTTTTCATGACTTTGAATATTCCTTGCCAATCTCTTCTAGCCTGCAAAGTTTCTTTTGAGAAATCAGATGACAGTCTTATGGGAACTCCCCTGTAGGTAACTAACTCAATGGGAGGGATTTACCCAGGCCAGTCAGCTTGCAAGGATTGGCTGTGACCACTGACCACCAGCTTCTGCCCTCTGTAGAGTATCAGCTGTGCAGAGGGAGGGTAGTGGTGTGGTCTATAGCTGTCCATTGAGTGTTCAGGCCTTGGGCTTTCCCAGGTGGTGCAGGCCAAGGTCAGCCCCCACTTGTGTTTTGCCTGGGGCCCCCTTGCCTGAGTTCTAAAACAATCTGAGATGGCTGCTACTTGTGCTGGGCTTGGAGATTCCCAGGTGAAGCTAAGCTGTGACTCTAAGCTGGCTGCTGCTAGTGTTGGACCTGGGGCTCACTGAAGCCAACTATTGCTTGTTGATAGGATTTAGGAAGTTGTGGAGCTTGAGCCAAGACAAGCCATTCACATGGAAAAGCAGCTTGGATGGGCTGGTATTTTGGGTGGACAGAGTCTCTAGGGATCTCCAAGGAGGGTCAAACAGTGTTAGCTAGGATAATGGAGTCTCAGGTATGGCATCAGCTTACTTACTGGCTTTGTTGGGGGGGGGGGTGGAGGGGGAGGATTTAGAAAAGGAATAATGGCTTCTGCTCATGTTGATGGCAAACACTTCAGTTTCTCCCTGTATACCATTGGTGCCTTTCAAGCTGCTACCCTGGTACTGGAGCTCAGAGGGAGTAAGTCTGAGTAGGTGAGTCTGTGTGTGGGTTCTTTAAGAGGAACTTCTTAGGGATTAAGCTGTTTCTTCCACTGACCCAATTCCTACTGGTTTTTACAGCCAGAAGTTGTGGGGACTTACCTTCCTGGAACTGGAACCCTGGGCTGGAGGGCCTCATGTGGGGCTGGGACTCATCGCTTCTAAGATATTCATCCTGAATTTTTATCCCCCACAAGTGGGTGTGAGACCAGCCTGTTCCTTGTCTGTGCCCCTCCTGCCAGTCTGGATGGAAGTGGTTTCTCTAGTTCTGTAGTTGTCAGACTTCCATTCAGCTTGAATTCTGATGGCCCTGAGTGATGGTTGTTCTATATTTTAGTTGTAATTTTGATGTGGTGTGAAGAGGCAAGCCATGTCTGTCCATGCCACCATCTTGACCAGAAGTCATCATTGGCCTTTGCAGGGAGGTTAATAATAATTCATTCCAGACCTGCTGCTATTAATTATAAAGGGGGCACAGTTAGCTTTTTTGTCCATCTACCCACTTGCTACAGGGAATTGATGCCTAATATTATGAATTTTGTCCTTCTTGATAACTGCATTCAAGAAGGCTGAATCTGTGTCCTAAGAATGCAAGTAAACCACTTGAGATTGTTTTCTAATTAAAGGCAAATGGGTTAGGTAGATTTGATTATCAATAGAGAGCATTATCAGTAGACAAGGAAATTTGCTGTTTTGCAGATAGGAAATATCTTCAGTGCAGAAATTAAAGTTTTAAAAGGTGATGAAATCGGTTAGCTATTCTGAATACTCATGACTTTAAAAGTTTTTATTCATGTCATTGCATATTTTAACTAAACGTCAGTATGGTTAAAATCATCATCTCTATTGAACTTGGGTGACTAATCACTTGATAAAGGAAATTATTTCTAAGAAAGTATGTTAACATACAGTTCAAACTTAAAGATTCCTATTTTGCACTAGATTGTAAGCTCTCTGAGGGCAGGACTCTTGTTTTCTGCTTTTGGTATATTCACTCAGCTGAACAGGATGCCTTGTATGTAGCTCACGATGTGCATTTTTGAAGGGTGATTTCTTGTTAATATACACATTCCTTAGGACTTGTTTCTCTGGTAATTACATTAAAATAGATCAGAAAGTGAGAAGAGACCTCAGTCTGATAGTAAAATTTTAATATACCATTTATGCAGCATATCAAGAGGTTTTTCTTAAATGTGTTGACTTAACCATTGATTTTCACTAAGACATAGTAATATATATGGCAAATATTTAATTACATGCAAATAAAATGCTATGCTTTTTTTTTTCTTTTATATTGAAGCCAAAGGAGAAACTGTTTCACAGCTTCAATCAAAAATTTCATCACATGGGCAAGAAGATGTTAATAGTATAAATACAACTCAACCAGAAAATATCACAGTGACTCAGAAAGCTCCAGCTGAGAACTCCATTGTCAGCTGTGACTCCCAGGCCCTAAATCTGTTAGCTGATCTAGCATTAAGCGCTGCTACCTCTACCACACCACCATCCGAGCCCAGAAACCTTCCCTGCTCTTCTGAATTGCCACAAAACAATGTTTTGCTTTCTAAAGAGCATTCTCTGAGCAGTACATCAGACCATGAATATCATAGAGGAGTTAGAAGTCTAAAAGGTGGACCGTTACCTCAGCCCTCCTCTGAAAGGAAGAGTAATCTGACATCAGACTCCACTGTCAGCCAAGAGGAGGTTCCTGTCAGTCAGGCCCCTGTTGAAGCCCAGTCAGCACTTCCTGAAGAGACACTAGAAACTTCTGGTGCAAGCCAAAGTTCTTTTGTTGCTGTGGAACATTCCTATGCCCTGCTCCTTGCAGAACATTCAAAGAAGATGCTACAGCAGAGAGGGGTACCTGGCCCTGCCTTCACCAAGAATGGCACAAAGGGCCCTGAAGCAGGAACCCCAGTGGGGAAAGTAATGCCATTTCGGCATCAGCAGAACATCTCTCCTCTTCAAAAGCTTTCTGAGGACCCAGTACTCAAGCGCAGGAGCAGATTGCTGTCTTCCAGTTTAAGAGACTTCTTTTGCTCTCATACTGTGTTCAGCTGTAATGGCTCCTTCAAGGTCACTTTCAAATGTGAAACAAACTATGTATTCAGCTTAGACAGCAAATACACCAACAACCCACTGGAGAAAACTATCCTAAGAGCATTGCATGGGTAAGTAGGAGTGAAACTTGATGAAATTGGAGATTAGTTTCCTATTGAGATAGGTGTAGTGAATAGAAATACTTGTGCCAAACTTTGGGAAAGGAGAAAGCAATGTTGCATGTAAATTCAGTGAGTCAATAATAATATCAAGCAGTTGTGTTTGCTGACACTGAAGAATATGAGGCTCATTCTACCATTATCAGTGATCACATGGAGAACTTTTGCAAGGTAACTTTAGCCCTATAAATGGCTTTCCACTTTGAGATATTCTTTCACAGGACTTTGCAGTCTTTGGATTATATCTACATGAGATCTTAATGTAATATAGTGAGATACAGAAATAATGCTTTAAAGACTGAATTTCAGAAGAAACATTTAAAGAATTACTTCTAACTTGTGAAGTTGATCATATTGTTATGAGTGAGAGGTTTTACAAGGGGTTATTTTGTAAATCTTCCTCAAAAAAGGGATCAAGGCAGTAATAGCAGAGTGGCAGGAAGCATGGGCTTTGGAATGTGGACTGATGCAGTTTTTGATCTAGGCTCTCCCACTTACTGGTTTCCGTGACCCAGAAGTTCCTGTGTTTTAAGATGATGTTCTCAGTGTTCATTATGTGCACAACCCATTTAGGGATCTCCCTGAGCTAGATTCTGACAGTTTGGTTGGAGTGGGGACTGAGAGTCTACATGTCTTAAACTTCCAGACAATGCCAGTGGAAGTATGAGTTTAGTAGTAGCTACATTATGAGGATGTTACAGTGGTTGTTTCTGGAACTCGTGATGAGTGCTGAAACTGATGAGTACCAAGCAAGCAATGAGTGATGAAATGTTTTTTTCTTGTCAAAATGTGATGGGTTTGATGAGTTCTGAAGCCAACGAGCACCAAGGTATGACTGTATATGCATTAGGGATTTGCACAGTGATTGGCGCATACTAATGAATGGTAACCATCACTGTCAACAGGAAGCATTAGCTATATTAAATGACATTAAGCTACCTATTAGTAGAATATTTGATAGGTAAATTACTAAATTTTGTGTCAGATTTCTTTCCTTGCTCCAGTTAATGAGCTCTCACTCAGAAAAGCATACATACATTTACGTTCCCATCTACTGATGGGGGCCATTTCAAATCTTAGTCTTAACCCTGTTTAACCGAAACCTAGCTCTGTAGACCCTCTGACTAATCCCAATCCAGCTCTTTGCTATCCTTTTTTCTGGCCATGGCCAGAACTATTTTGTATCTCCCCTTTTGATTTCAGGAGATTTTCTAGAACTGTAATGAAGACAGTATAGTTCTGCTGAATTGCCCACACAGATAGTTTAATCTTCATACTTTCCCAGTTATTAAAAGAGAAATGCAAAAGTAGAAATGAGTAAGCCAGACTTCCCAAAAGAAAGAAAATGAGGATTGGGGCAATTGCTGAAACCATTATCTACATAATAGGTATACTGTGTCCAGGAGAGTTTGCATGTTAGAAAAGAAAAATCAGAGGCTAGGAGTTGGGAGGCCTAATATTTGATCATGTTTTCTACCATTTACAGGTTTTGTGATTTGAAAGAAGTCACTTAAAGCCTTGATCTTCAGTTCCCTTCTTTGTCTCTGTAAAATTAGTAGATTAGATTCATCATAATTACTTGTTAAATCAACTTTTTTATTATTTTATTCATCGTTTCATGTTCATGTAATTTTTAAAATAAAAATGAACACTAAAAACTAAGTGTTCACGAAAACTGTAACACAAAAACTAAGGTTAATAATAAAGGCACTTGCTTATAAGATACTCATCTACAATAACCATATTCAGTGACTTTTGTATGTTTTTTTCTTTACAATCTCAGGCCCTGGAACACTGATTTACCTGATAATGTGGAAGAAGTGAAGCTTTTACTTCATACATGGGTAGCTCTGTTTTACAGCAATCAAAACAAAGTCATACGATCATCCCGAAAAGTAGTAGAACACAGCAACCCCGCCAAATATGTGTCTATAAATAGCACAATAGAATCTTTTGAATTCAGTGAAAATGAGGAGTCCCCCAGTGTGGAAAGATGTTCTGTAGCCCCTTTGTTGGAGACAAAGAAAGCTCCCAGAGGTCATAGTGCTGAAGTGTCCTTCCCTGACACTAACGCCTTGCTTCCTTTCATTAAACCACCACCTACAAGAGGCCTGGAACTCTGGGTACAGAATGAACAGAAAGAAATTTTCACAAGAGAAGGTCATCCAGATACCCCAGAAAACCAGAATTTTATCTGTTACAATAATGAGGTAAGTAAAGCTGAATACTACAAATCCTGATACTACTTTTGAAAACATTTTCTTTTTTTCCCTTTGTATATAAAATCACATCCAAAGCAAGGCATTCATTTCTTTTAAGAAAGTAGATCCTTTAGTTTTTGTAAAGGATTATAATGTCCAAAACTTAGGTTTTGTAAGTGTCTCTCTAGATAGTTTGCAGGTGGAGCTTATCTATCTTCTGATTGAAGAAACAGAAATAAAAAATCATGGGGTTCAGATGATTTGGGAGCCAGCCATAATCATGTCACTTGTTTTTTACATAATAGGGCAAATTACCTGTTCAATCTGAGCTTATTTTTCTTATAAAAGAGGCGAATAATACCCATTATGTCTTACCCAGAATAGTGTTTAAGGATTGGATGTGATAATATTAGAAATCTTTGATAAACATTAAAGTAAATTAATTGAATATATTAAAATTATTTTTTAAAACAAATACTAGAACAGTAAATAAAATACCAGACCTCATCTTAAGTCTGTAGATAACTAAATATACTTTGCTTCATTCTACTTTTCTCAAACACTATTCAGCCAGGCCAGATAATTAAATTTTAACTGGAGCAAATAAAAAAGTTGTATTAAGATTCTAAGTAAATAGATTGACAAAATAGCTGCCTTTTAAGCTTTGGGCCCAGATTTATTTCAGAATAATTTTGCATGGGTTTGTCTATCCTGTCTTCACATGAATAGACAGTGTTTCTATTCCTGGGGTTAGTTGGGGATTTGCAGGTCCAGGGGTCTGTGAATGTCTCCAAGTGCTCATCTTCATCATCAAAATGAAGACTGGTGCAGCGCTGTAGGTCAGATAGTGGTCTGAGCCCTTGCCTCGTATTAAGTCAGTTAATTCTCACAAAATCCAATGAGGTTAGGACCGTTCCTCCCTCTCTAATGGATGAGGAAACTAAAGCATAGAGGAGTATGGAAATTACCTGAAATCACATCAGTTATCAAGCCAGGGTTCAAATCTAGGCAATCCAATTGTTTCTTAATGTCAGAGTCTGTGCACATATGATGTTTACATGTGTGTACATATATGTTTTATGTGTGTGTGTGGTTCATAAATATCACTTGATTCTCAAAGAGATTCTTAAAATTCAATTAAGAATTACTACCTTAGAATAAGAAAATATTAATGGTTTAGTCAGATTGAATCTAATACACACTAAATTCTTAAAAAGTATTTTTTGTTGTGGTAATATATAATTAACTATCATCAGTACTAATTTTAGGAATGGTCTTTTGCAAACATGAAATAGAATATTAAGAAGGAAGAATATTGAAATTAATGATTGCCAGACCTTTCTATTGCATATACTTAAAATTTCTTCCATCATCTTCCTGGATACTGTACCTGTACTTTAAAGGTATACACACATGTGCTAGTCCAGTCCCTTATTCTACAAGTGGGCGAACTAGGATCCAAAAGAGTTCCAGCACAATGGGTATTAGAAACCAATAGCATATTGCTTGTAGTTGTGTGTTGAATTCTGCAGTTCTTTCAAATGATCACACTTTGCTTTAGAAACATTAGATGTCACCTGTAGTCAAAAATATATATGTATCAGTCTAAACATATCAAGATTATCACAATTTGCATTTTCCTAAGACTGCAGGCACAGTGAGATTTGGGACTTTGGTCAAACATTAACAGTCACAGTGTGATTAGGTGGGAGGGTCACAGGAAAGTTCCCAGAATGACTCTTAGTGTTAAAATTTTTCTGTGTTTGTGCCTATCCAGTCATGTTCTCTTAAAACTCTGAGTCTCAGCTCCACCCTGCCAATTACTCGGCTCTGTGTCTTAGGTCAAGATAGACATGATTTTAGTGAGGTTTGAAACATGGGTCCTAACTTCTAACAGGGCTGGCTTAAGACATGGCAGGAAATGTGACCATAATGTTCCCAAAATTACAGGTGTATGGTCAATTGTATGATTAATACATTTTACCCTATTCTGTACAAGACCATGCTTCAGCCTTTAAAAAACAAACAACAACCTGTGTATGAGATTATCAAAATTATCCAGAGGTAGTAATGTTTAACCTAGATCCACATTGATCATCATTCTCTTTGGTTCAGTTTATTCATATAAACTGCACTTTTGCTCTGCTGAATAGGAGGTAACAGTGAGTGAGAAATTACCTCCAGTTATAAGCAAAGAAGATAGCTGAGGATAAGGGGCTTTCATTTACCAGAATGGATACTGATACCATTGTATTCTGTGTATAAGAGATAGTAATTAATCTGTGTCATTATGGGAAATTTCCACATGACAGTGTATTTATAGTCTATTGAAAGCTGGTGTTCAAAATAAAGTTGTTCTTTGCTTTAAAAAGTTATATTTTAATCTTACTAAAAGTAGTGAAAATTAACTGAGTACTTTTTCTGTAGAGCTGCATTTCCAAATTAAGCAATGCTGTTTAGCAAACAAGCTGCATTTTCAAGG
The DNA here is from genome assembly GCA_004026765.1 of Micronycteris hirsuta. Lineage (NCBI taxonomy): Eukaryota > Metazoa > Chordata > Mammalia > Chiroptera > Phyllostomidae > Micronycteris > Micronycteris hirsuta. The sequence continues at coordinate 20,727 of PVJI01012198.1, read as the reverse complement.
CTTTTAAAGTGTCAGTGGTCTAGCCACTTTCCTTCCAAAAGTCCTTTAAAAAAATGGGCTGTGTAATTTAAAAGTTTTGGATATATGGTCTGTGTGTTGTATGTTTAAAGAAAACAAATTCTTATTTGTGGGGGTATTTTAAAACTGTCTAAAAAGCCCAGCTGGTGTAGCTCAGTGGATTGAGCGCGGGCTGGGAACCAGAGGGTCCCGGTTCGATTCCCAGTTGCGGCACATGCCTGGGTTGCAGGCCAGGTCCCCAGTGAGGGCCATGTGAGAGGCAACCATACATTGCTGTTTCTCTCCCTCTCTTTCTCCCTCCCTTCCCCTCTCTCTAAAAATAAATAAATAAAAAAATTAAAAAAAAAACTGTCTAAAAAGAGAGGGACTTGCTTAATCTTTACCCTGTCTTGTTCTTATAGATTAGAAGACTCAAAAGAATAAAATTAAAATTAATCCTTGTCTGTTCTGTTTTTTGCATGTGTTTTTAAATTTGTTTGAATCTTATTTTTTTGTTTTTTTTTTCTTTTTTAATTTGGTCATTTCAGATAACTGAGGAGAAAGCCAAACCAAAATCGTCAGATAAACTAGAGTCTTCTAATCTTGTGCATTCTAACATTGGAAGTACACAAACTAATGGACCTTCTACTCCTGGTGAAGAGAAAACCTTTGAGCTACTTGATAACACAAGAGTGACTTCTTATGATACTGTCACACAAACCCCATTCACCAAGACTTGTGATGGGATTAGCAAGCAATCAGTGATTTGTCAAAAATCCTTGTATAGCACCCTTGAGAGCAAAACTGATATTTTTCATGCAACAATGCAAGCAAAAGCAAATGGTTTACAGGCTGTTAGCCCCCAAACCAAATCATTGGAAAAGAAGGATGATATAGGGTATGTAATGATTAATCTGGAACCAGTTACTCTCACTTTTGAAAAAAATGCCTGTATACCAGTACAGACAGAAATTGTTAGTAGAGCTGATAAACCTGTGACCTTTAATATGGAATTGATCAAACAAGTATCACCTGCTACAAGTCTTAGACTTCCTGTGTCCACATTTGAAAAGGTACAAACACAAAGTCTTAAGGACATTCTGTCTCTAGCAACGTCAGGAGAAAAAGGTACTAAGTACCTCTATGCTTCATCAGTAAGTGGAGAGACACTAGCTAATAACGAAACGTGTTCATTGCAGAAAGAGAGTCCTGTTCCAGGCACATCGTCGCCATCTGATAATTCATTGGAAAAGGAGGCATTACCATTGGTTAAAAGGTCTAATTATTCATTACCCAAAGAAGAAATGAAACTCTCTCAAGAATTTTTTCTGCAGCCTAAGAGTCTCGTAAGCATGTCTTCCGAAGAGATTTTGGAGCCATCCCAGACTGAAGAAGAGGCCTCATCATCAGCCTCTGCCATGCTACAAAAAAATTATTCGCTTAACTGCATTCCATCAAGAAGTAATACATCAAATGGCTCTATAGAATTAAAGAGGGACAAGAGCAGTCTAAATGGTGAAAATAGGAACTTTGAGTCATTTAATTCAACATTTGCTAAACAAACCAGCCTATCCGTAAATGGAGAGGAGGTCAACCTGGAGTTAGAGGAAGATTCTGACATTGACCTAACTCTCACAATATCACCACCTACAAGTCCCAGAGAAGAAATTCCAGCTGGTGAAACAGAGCAACATCAGGAGTCCCCATTATCAAATTTAGAGCTCCAGGATATGGATGAAGACATAATTGAGCCAGAAAAGGTGACTTTCATAGAAAACAGAGAAGTGAATTCTGCTAAATATTCATCAATGCCTCGCACGGTGTCAGAGAAACCATTAGAAAAGGAGAGAAGAGATGATAATTTAGAAGTGGTTGCTTTAATGCGTCCTAAAGAAACTTGTGCCCTTGAGCTCACAGAGGAAGTTAATGTTACCTCAGACTTTCCCTTTGGTTCTTTAATTGAGGAAGTATCACCAGCTTCTAGTCCTGACCCCCAGGTACCAGCCGAAGAAATAGAACCATCTCGGGCTGTGTCTCCATTTAGTTTAAAACATCCTAATACACAGTGTGAGAAAAGTGAAAAATTCTCTCAGATTACATCATTAGATTTGGCCTTAACAGAAAAAGAAAATTCTTATGTTGGTCCTATCCATCCAGTGGGACAAGATAACTTAACTCGGGTTCAACAAATACAACTTTCTGCTGAAATACCTCTAGTATTAAATAATCATCCAGGGAAAAAAGATAGACATTTAACATTTCTGGGTAAAGTAACTGAGGAAATTGTCCCAAGTGAGTATGATAAGAGTATCTCTTTCTCAGAAAAGGTACCATGCTACCATACAGAGTTAAACCAGCCTGCATCAACTGCCACTCACAGAACTGATTTCAAGACTTCTCCAGAAAAATGGGTAGTATCAGGAAATCCATTACAGCCAATTAGTTTAGAGAACAGAAATTCAGACTTAAATCACCTTGCGTTGGAGACCAGTAAGCCTCCATTTAGTCCTAGAAAGATTATGGAAAACAAGTCTTTAGTTGACACATTTATTTCTACAAGTGCTCCAAGTGATATAGTGAAACGCATTAAAGAGAGTCTCTTTAGCAGTGATTTCAAAACAAATGAAGGTGATTACTTGCAAGCTCAGTCCTTGAGCTCAGACTCAGTTGATGGAGCTGATAATACACAGGTACAAATGCATTCAGACTTAGGTGGCACCACCTTAACGTATTGTACAAGACCCATAAACATAGAGGCAGGGTTTCAAACACAGGAAATATCAGTAGTCAGAATGGCCAGTTTGCTTAAGAATAGTGAAACTGAAGCTGAGTTACATGAAAAAAACATGGATCTAGGTTGTGTTGACTCTAAATCAAACACCATGTCTCCAAAAGTCAAGCAAAACATCCATATGCCCAAAGATACGTCAACGTGCAAAACAAAGGATCTGTTGAATGGCAGGCTTTCCCCCATGTATTTATATGATAATTCTTACCAAAATACAGCAGTCACCAGTGAAAATGTTAGTAAAGAGCTTTCTGCTTTTTTTGTTTCCAAATCTTGTGCCCCTCTTGTTTGTGGAGTCTCTAAAGAACAGATGGAAAATAAAAGCTCTGGTGACCGTGTCAGGGCTGAGGAGGACTCTGAAACCCTGGGTGGAGACATGGATATTAGTATGAATTCTGACATCCATTATGAACCACTTTCTGGAGACTCCGATCAAGACTCTCTTGGTGATTGTAGAAATTTCAAATTAGACATAGAGGGTTCCTGCGCTTTGCGATGTAGTCACAACAAGAAAGAAGGTGCTTCAAAAGATGGTTATGACTCTTTCCTGAGCCCAAATAATAATGATAATGAAAATAGGGGCTGCTCTAATCGAGTTCCAGGGTTGGAGACCAGCATACCTCCCCGAAACTGGTCTGTTGGATTAAAAAAAGATAAGTGTGTGCCACGTTATGTACAAATCAGAGATCTTCATGGTATCCCCAGGACTTACAGTAACTTTACTATAACTAAAGAGTTCAAAGATACCAAGAGAACTTTGCACAGCCTGAGGAGGCACTCAAATTTCCCTGCTAAACATGGCTTGGTTAGCTCCTGGACAAATACTTGGCAGGTGGCAGATGACCTTACACAGAACACTTTAGATCTAGAATACCTGCGCTTTGAACAGAAAATGAAACAAATTGTAAAGAGTGGCAATTCTCAGCATTCTGCCTTTTCCACCAACATATTTCTTAAGGAACCACCACTCCAAATTGCTGCTAAAGGTTTCCCTTTGCCAAAAGCATCCGGATCTTCAGTTCTCCATCCTCCGTTCCGGAGCAGAAGTCCCCTCATGGTAACAATCATGCACTCAGATGCCGGAGAACAGAACCAGCACCTGAGAGGCCACATGCGCAGCAATTTGAACAGTTCTTCCTTTTGGGAGGAAAGACATGATCACAGGAGAAATCGTCTTACAAATTCTGAAAGAAATCAGACTGCTTCTCTCCACCTCAACAAACTGAGATATAATAGTACTTTGAAGGAATCTCGGAATGATATCTCCCTTATTCTCAATGAATATGCAGAATTCAACAAGGTGATGATGAATAGCAACCAAGTTGTTTTCAGAGATAAAGAGTCAAATGTTAGTTCTGAAGAAGCTACATCTCAAGAGATGTATTCATCTTTCCCAAGAAGGTCAACCTCCTACGAAGACATGATTACAGACATGTGTACCAGTTTGCATGTTAAACTAAAAAGTGTCGTGAAAGAGGCTTGCAAAAGCACCTTTCTGTTCTACCTCGTTGAGACAGAAGACAAGTCATTCTTTGTGAGAACAAAGGTAAAGTGCCAGATTTTCCTTACAGTTTGTTATTTTGTTTGCTATTTAATTTTAGATTATCTTTAAAAGTAATATATTTAGCATTCTTGGCTTCAGAAACATGATATAGGAAGGTGGTATTTGAGGTTCACAGCTCATTTTTTATCCTCATACTAAATGTTATACTACAAGGATCTGCCTTTGGTACTGTATTTGAAGATATGTATGATATTCCAGAATTAATGCAGTTAATTAATTTTCAAAAAAGTTACCAGTATAGACATAGTTAAATTCAAATGTTCTTAAGGTAAAATTGAGACCTTAAAAAATTACTACCTGTCTTTCTTCATTAATATGAATTGTTGAAAAGGAACTTTTTTGGTTTCGGATATGTTATTTTATTTTTTAAGTATATTTTATTGACTTTGCTATTACTTTTGTCCCATTTTTTCCCCTTTATGCCCTTCTGCCTTGCACCTCCCTTCACCACTAGCCTCCCCTACACTTAGGTCATAAGTTCTGTGATCCATGGGTCGTACATATAAGTTCTTTGGCTTCTCCATTTCCCTACTGTTCTTAACTTCCCCTGTCTATTTTGTATCTACCAATTATGTTTATTCCCTATACCTTTTCCTCTACTCCCCCCTTCCCCTCCCTGCTTATAGCCCTCCATATGATGTCCATTTCTGTGGTTCAGTTTCCTGGTCCAGTTGTCTGGTTGGTTTGGTTTTGGTTTTGGTTTTTTTAGGTTCAGTTGTTGATAGTTATGAGTTTGTCAGATTTTACTGTTCATAGTTTTGGTCGTCTTTTTCTTAGATAAGTCCCTTTATCATTTTATACATATAATAAGGGCTTAGTGATAACGAATTCCTTTAACTCTACCTTATCTTAGAAGCACTTCCCATTCTAAATGATAGCTTTACTGGGTAGAGAAATCTAGGTTGTAGGTGTTTGATATTCATGACTTGGAATATTTCTTTCCAGCCCCTTCTTGCCTGTAAGGTTTCTTTTGAGAAATCAGCTGATAGTCTTATGGGAACTCCTTTGTAGGTAACTGTCTCCTTTTCTCTTGCCGCTTTTAAGATTCTCTCCTTATCTTTAATCTTGGGTAACTTAATCATGATATATGTTGATGTATTCCTCCTTGTATCCAACTTCTTTGGGACTCTCTGAGTTTCCTAGACTTACATGTCTAGTTCCTTCACCAGATTGGAGTTGTTTTCCTTACTATTTTTTCAGATAAGTTTTCAATTTCTTCCTCTTCTTCTTTTCCTTCTGGCACCCCTCCGATTTGGACGTTGGAGTGTTTAAAGTTGTCCCAGAGGTCCCTAAGCCTCTCCTCATTTTTTTGAATTCTTGTTTCTCTTCTGTTCTGGTTGAATGTGTATTCCTTCCGTTTAAAATCGTTGATGTAAGTCCCAGTTTCCTTCCCTTCACTGTTGGTTCCCTGTAAATTTTTCTTTATTTCACTTTTCTTTATTTCACTTTGAAGGTATAGCCTTCACTTCTTCCTGTAATTTGTGGCTGTACTCAATCTGTGAGCTTCCTGATTACCAGTGTTTTGAACTCTGCATCCAGTAGGTTGGCTGTCTCCTCCTTGCTTAGTTCTTTTTCTGGAGTTTCTATCTGTTCTTTCATTTGGGCCATATTTCTTTGTCTCGGCATACCTTTTATGTTGTAAGGAGTGGAGCCTTAGGTATTTGCCAGGGTGAGGCAACCTACTTTGCTGCATTACGGCGCTATATGTAGGGGAGAGGTCAGAGAGGGAACAGTGCTGCTTGCCCAGCTCTCATCCACTTTCAGTCACTTCCCCTGCTACCCACAAATGAATTACATCCTTCTGGTTCTGATTCCCGGGTCGAGCGGGCTTGTGTTCATTCTAGGACCCCATGGGCCCCTCCAGTGAACTCTCCTATGAGATTGGCAGTTTGTCCTGCCACCACAACCCCCACGGGTTTTTACAGCCAGAGGTTTTGAGGCTTTATTTTCCCACACCGGAACTCTGGGTTGGGCAGTTTGTCTTGTTCCACAGTTGTACTGGTTAATCTGCATGCAAATGTGGGACTGCCTGGTCCACCAGCACTGCCTTGCCTTGTGTTCTCTCTGCCCCGGCTGCCCGTCTCTGCCCCTACCAATCTGGATGAATGTTTCTTCTTTACCTCCTTGGTTGTTGGACTTCCATACAGTTCAATTTTCTGGCAGTTCTGATTTTTGTTTTGTTTTTTTAATTGGTTGTTACACTTCTTTTGGTTGTGCAAAGAAGCAAAGTGTATCTACCTATGCCTCCAAATTGGCCAAAAGCAAGATATGTTTGTAGATTGATTGATTGTTGTTCAAGTACAATTGTCAGCATTTTCCTGCCACCACTTTCCCCTGCCCTGTCCACCCCTACCTCCCACCCTCAGTCATTCCCCCCTCTGGCTTTGTCCATGGGTCCTTTAAATATATTGCTTGACAACCCTCCCTTTTTACAGATATGTGTCCCCTAGATTAAGGGACAGAAAGGAAAGAATAAACAAATAGGACTTCATTAAAATAAAAAGCTTCTGCACGGCTAAAGAAAACATTCCTTTTAATATTAGGATAACTTACGTTCTGGTGAGGGTATGGCCCTAAATTTTAAATGATGTAACCATGGTAAAAGTCGAACTTTACAGGAGCCAGAATCTGTCTCAGTTCACCATTAGCTTACTCATTTAAATATCCTCAAATTTTTATTTTATTTTTGGAAAGGGCAGCATTCTCTCTTTTGTTTTAACTTTTTAAAAAATGTTATATTTATGGATTTGTTGTTTCACTCATTTATACATTCATTGGTTGGTGTTTGTATGTGCCCTGACTAGAGCTCATACCCGTAACCTTGGTGTATTGCAGTGACACTCTAACCAACCGAGCTACCCGGCCAGAGCTATCTTTTGTTTTAACTCTTAAAGTGTAATTTCAGATTCACATAAAGATTGTGGAAATGGTAACCTTTACCCAGATATCCCACAGTTAACGTTTCTGAACCATTTGAAAATATGTTGCAGGCACGATGTCCCCTTACCTGTTAATACATTTGTGTGTCATACGAGACTGCTGCAAGGACTTTTTTTAATATGATCACAATACAGCCCTAAAAATCAGGACCTGAGCATTAATGTACCATGCTTATCCAGGCCACAGACTCCACCTTCAGTTCCAGATCACATGTTGTCTTTGCTTGTCGTGCCTCTCAGTTTTTGTCAGATTACTAGTATATTAACATTTTTCATTTGGTCAAGATGGTTTCTGCCAGGTTCCTCCGATGTACAATTAATAAATAAGCATGTTGTAGTTACTAGTAAGTGGGAGATACAGTAGGACATGTAAATCTCCTATTCTTTGTGAGACCTTCACCTACTGGATTGATGATTCTTGCCTGAATCACTGTGCTGGTTGCCACATACTGCTATTCTAATGCCATCATTCCTTGTACATTCCTTGTACATTCCTTAATTCATTGCTGTAAGGTAGATCTTTCCATTCTCTTTCATTTGTTTATTCATTTGCTTATTTATTATCACTGTGGAGCCATGTTTTATATTATTTTACTTAGAGTTACCATTTGGTTATGTTAATGCTCAGGTTGTCCTTGACCTAGGTAGTAGGAGTCCCTTTAAGCTGGCTGTGTCCTTTTGACAAGTGTCCATAATTCTTTGGATACTTCTTGTGGTGCAATATGATGATACAAGCTTATTTGTGTATTCCCTGACCCAGGGAGCTGTGATTCCTTTTAGCAAAGAATAGCATTTGGAATCAAAACTGGGCAGTGGGTGACCTGAGTACCACTAGATATCATTGTGTCTACATCTAACCAGCAAACAGCCAAAAACTAGATGTGTTAAATGTGTTTGTTTTAAAAACATAAGTGGATGCATGCTCCTCCCAATTCTAGTCCAATACCAGTAGGTCTGTCCTGACCTTTGCCACAGTGGCAGCTTCCTTCTCCAGCTGTGAGGGCTCCCATTGCCCTCAGTGTACCTGCTGCTTGGCTCAGCCCTGGTCATGCCAGCCCCTTCTTCACCTGCCTGGAGCACCAGCCCAAAGCAGGGCCCCTCCACACTTGCAGCAGGAGCCAGTTCAAATGTCAACAGTCCTTCTCAGTGTCTGCTTTAGAGCCCTGATATGTGCAGATGAGGGGAAATGGAAAACACTGATAAAAGAAACAAATAAGTGTAAAATATGTAATGGCACAGGTGCTTCAACATTGTTTTGAGGGCAATAGGCATAGCCAGGGAAGCCAGGGACATTTTTCTAAAGTTAACGAGGCTAATCCTGGCTGGTGTGGCTCAGTGGATTGAGTGCCGGCCTGCAAACTGAAAGGCTGCAGGTTCAGTTCCCATCAGGGCACGTTGCCTGGGTTGAAGGCCAGGCCCCCAGTTGGGACATGCAAGAATCTGATGTTTCTCTCCCTCTCTTCGCTCTAAAAATGAATAAATAAGATCTTTAACTAATAAAGTTAGCAAAGTTGACCTCTTCCGTGGGTTATGGGTGGTGGGACTAGTAAGTGTTCTGGCTCTAAATGTTCGACTGATTTGCTGCGGAGTTCCCTTTGTGTCAGTGCTTCTGAGAAGTCCTGTCAATTCCAGAGTATCTGTCACGTGATGTGGTCCATATAATAAACCCGTAAATGTTGAAATACTGAGTAACATTAGACAGCTGAAGGTGTTTGTGACGGGTGTGGCAGTGATGACAGAGGGCACACTAGATAGATGCTGACGAGGCCTGGATGGCAGTTCCTTGCTTCTCCCAGAAGCGGACGTGAAGCTGGTACATGAGGGTGTTGGTGTGGAGGAAGCAATGGACACAGCACAGTGTCCTCACAGTTTGGGAGTCTGGCAAGAGACAGCAGGCAGTTTCAGTCAAAGGCTCAGTGCTGTAGGAAAAAAGGGGGACCCTGAGAGGGTTCCCAAAAGGGTCAGAGGGGTGCACAGGTGCCCAGTGAAGAGGCCAGTGAGTATGCTTGGAGCAGCATAGTGTGTACTGTCGAGAAACGTGTAGAGATGTAAGAAAGGTCGACATTAGGAAGAAGGGCCTTAATAGAAGTCACGCTAAGGCATTCAGACTATCCTGAGGTCATTTGAGAGGCACTGAAAAGTATTTCTGAAAGGTAAATGGCATCTTTCTTGCATTTTAGAGAGAGATCCCTTCATCTAGTGTGGAGAATGGATTGGAAAAATGATAGATAACAGGGTTTAACTTGAAGCTATCCACACTTTCTTCCCAAAGATAACTGATGGCTCCTATTTTGTATCATTTAAATATGATCTTAAAATGTTTAGTGCTTTTTCCAAATTTACGGAGTTTGATCTTTTGTATCACAGGTTGTTTTTTTTTCTTGAAGATTTTCTTCTCCAAGGTTCTTCATAAGTGGTTGCCAGATCTGTCTTTATACCCTCTCCCCATAGTTTTTGTCCCAGTTTCATGCCATTTGGTAAGCAGTGTAGTTGAAAAAGCATTAAATGACCATCAGTCTACTTGTAGGTGGTTGGTCTCCAAAGGTAACCTTGAAATTATTTTTTTTTTACCTTTAATTTTATTTGGCTATCCCTGAGGCCTGTGCTAAAATAAGTCTGAAATTGAGTTAGCATCATGGCCTTGTCGCTGTTTTGCCAGTGAGCAGAAAACTTGATTTCTTTTTGCTTCCATTTTTTCAAAAGCAACGGTGCAATATCTTACTTCTTATACCCTTCACAGAGTGCAGACAATGCTTGTTTTCATACAGGAAACAGATCACAGGTCTGGTAGGAGTACATCAAGATATCGTGCCTGTTTCAATGGTGAATGTGTTTCACAATATTTTATCATGTGGCCGCTATTTACAAGAGGAAATAAATTGTGTGCAAAGTTAAAACTAATCTTAAAGTGAGAAAGGTGACACACAAACAGAATAAAGGAAGTCCTGTCAAAGCAAAGCTCAGAAAGCTATCCCTATAGATTTTCTTTCCTGGAGAGTCCTGAAGCATTCATCAGTGATGGGATGTCAGGCCCCCATTTATTTGTTAAGATGAGGAAGATCTGTGAGATCCTTTATTATTTTCAAAATTCAGAACATATGACAAACTAGCCCAGGACAGCATAGGATTTGATAAAAATGTTGAACAGAAAATGTAGTTATTCAAATAGTTTATTACTAAAGTAAGTGAGGGCTAAAGATTTATATTTAGATATTTTAGTGGGTTCTGTTAAAAGACATCTTGTCTATAGGAATTTATTTGAAAATACATTGCCATACAAAGGTCAAAATTTGAGTTGAATTGAAATATTCAAAATTTGAGTTGTTTTGAGATCCAAGGGAGACTGGCAAAAGTAACACTTTATTTTGATAAAGGAAATAACAAGTGATCATAAGACACAGTGTGTTTGGTATGACTAGGAATATCCAGGTGTGCAATAGAAACCTCCAGCATCTTTTAGACAGAAACAGTGTCAAAACCACAAAGGAAGACAAGGTTAAAGAATGTCTTTAATTATATAAACTCACCCTTCCAGTAAGGCTACTTCAGTGCTATTCTGTGTACATTAGTGCCTAGCCACCATGCAGAGTTCAACATCCATCTCCCATACATAGTATTCAAATCCAAGTCTCCATTAATGATACTCAGAGTAATGCTTATCTGTTACGGGTATTATTTTCAAGAGTTCTAGAAACCTTTTGACTGGACATGGCATTTTTTTTAGCACATCTTTGCATCCCCAAGGTAATTCCCTTGAAGAGGGTGAAACTCAGTATATTAGTCTGATGTTTAAAAAGAATCAGCCTTTTGCCCTGACCGTTTTGGCTCAGTTAGTTGGGCATTGTCTTGGAGAACAAAAGGTCGCCAGTTTGATTCCCAGTCTGGGCACATGCCTGGGTTGTGGGTTTGTTCCCGTCAGGGCACATATCAGAGGCCACTAATCGATGTTTCTCTTCCTCCCTCCCTTCCCTTCTCTCTAAAAAAAGAAATAGAAAGAATCAGCCTTTGATACTTTATGGACATTAGAGATTTATTATATAGTGGGGTTTTTTTTTGCCTGTGAAATAAACTTCTGAACTCAGCTGTTTGTGATACTGAGGAGTCATCTCTTTTACAGGTGAAATCTCACCTAGTAATAAGACAGACCAACATTTACGTTGCCTTATTAGGATATAATTTAGTAAATAGGATGTGTTTTTAGTTCTTAGTAAACAATAAAAGTAGTTCTGTACAAGCATCCCTTTTTTAGTAATGGCTATTTGTAAATCTTTCAGAATATTCTGAGGAAAGGAGGCCACACAGAAATTGAACCTCAGCATTTCTGTCAAGCTTTTCACAGAGAGAATGATATGCTAATGGTCATCATCAAAAATGAAGATATCTCATCACATTTGCATCAGGTAGGTTTGGAAGTAACTTTCTTAAAAAGAAATGTATTCCAGGCCTTTTGTTATTCTATAATTATTAGACTTGTCACTGCCTTTTAAAATTCATAGTAACTAAGAGAAAACAATAAAGACATTGGTAAATTTTCATCTAATAGGAATAAACCTTGCTTTAAAGGGACTTGTAAAAATTTTATGATATTTACCTATTAGTTGAATAAAGGTGATTGCTTCTCCCTAGATCTAACTTACGGGCATAGCTACAGCCCTGCTGTCAGGAGGTAGTAACTGACCATCCCCACAGCACTGACACCAGTTGAAGCTGGAGACGGAGTGATGGTGTTAGCTTGTTACCTGCCTGGTTATAGGTCCCAAAACCTCAGGTATTCTCTGCCCTCACTACCTCCAACTTGTAGAGTTGTAGAGACCACTTCGTAATTAACTAGCTTTAATGAGTTTGTAGCACTGATGATGAACTGAGTTAATATCCTTATGTGTAGTAGAATTACCTATCAGTCGTCGAAGTTAAAAGTATTTTTAGCTGTCCTGAGCCTTGAAACTTTTGGTTAAACGTGACAAAAGTGACCCAGTGAACCTATCTACATTTGGGATCCTTTTCCGTTGAACAGATTCCTTCTCTGCTGAAGCTGAAGCATTTTCCCAGCGTCATCTTCGCTGGAGTCGACAGCCCTGAAGATGTTCTCAGTTACACCTTCCAAGAGCTGTTCCGGACAGGAGGCTTTGTGGTATCAGATGACAGAATGTTAGAAACTTTAACATTAGGTTGGTCTTTTGATTTCTTTCTTTGTTTCTTTCCTTGAAATCTAGTCAAATCAATTTCTCCTCACCCAGTTACCCAAATAATTACATGGAAAAGAGCAGTTTTTGTACAGTTCTCATTCCCAGTGTACATGCTCTTAACCTCTTGTTTTAATTGTCTTCACCACCAAACCTAAATTCCTTCTCAAAAGTGTGGCTAAAAATAGGCATACAGATTTGAGATTTTTTAACATTTGACTCCTTCACTTGCCAAATCAAGTCAGCTACAGAATTTTTTTGTTCACAGTCAGCCCTCTTCCGTATCTGTTGCTGTCACCCTTACCATCTTGCTGATATGGCAGTCTTAAAAAATGGCTACTGAAAGTTGTCAAGTCAGCTGCTTGAACACTAGTACATAGTTGGCCCTTGAATGACGCAAATTTGAATTATATGCATCTACTTACACTTGACCTGAGCAGTTCAAACCCGTGTTGTTCAAGGGTCAACTGGAGGCTGGAAATCTGTGTATACAGGGAACCTACTTAAGTGATAGTTACCCCATTGGGTGGGCAGTCAGTGCCCCTGACTCCACGTTGTGCAACAGTCAACTGTATAATCTGCTTCTCTCAGGACACTGGACCTAGAATGTCAGAGCACAGGGCAGACACTTCTGTGTTATGATCAAAACCTGCCACATTAGAACTAAATGTCGATAAACCACTTTTAGGGTTAGAGGATGGGAGGATGGATATACCTTATTAACAAGCAGGAATTGTGCATGGAAACTGAAGCTGAAAAATATTTGTACGTTCTGTATTTAGAAACCTTGACTTTTGCTGTTGCAACTAAACCTCCTATGTGAGGTTTAGTGATTTCTATACCACATTCAGAGCTTTAACTGCTGGTGATCGACGTGCTCTTTCCCTACACAGTTCTCTGCTACTGCAGTGTGAGCAGGTAGGACAGAGGTGAGGGGCCACAGGTTGCTGTATCTTTGAAATACAGTATGGGATCCTGCCCAGCTACAAAGTGGCAGTGTTGGTATACACTCAAACATGGGTCTTATTTTTTTACAAGTAATAAATTCTAGGCTTTGAGTAGACAAGCCAAAAGCCTTAACACACAACTTTTTCTACTGTGTAGTTCAACTAAAGGAAATTGTCAAAGTCCTGGAGAAACTAAATGGAAACGGAAGATGGAAGTGGCTGCTTCACTATAGGGAAAGTAAAAAGCTAAAGGAAGATGTAAGGTAAGGCCTGAAGTCAGCTGAGGGCTTGGGGGAGGAGGGAGTAGGAAGAGTCCCTTCCCTTCACCTTTGACATGGGAGTCACCCTGAAATGTTCAGCATGCTCTGGACTGGTACTCCAGACAGGTTTGCACTGGAATGGAAAGCATCTGTATCACTAAACACAGTATTTAGGTCGATTGACTGTTTTTTGGGGTTTTGTTTTTGTAGCAGGGCCTTCGGTGAAGGAAGCTGTGTGTTGTAATCAAAAGTTTATCGACACAGCCCTGGCCAGCTGCCTCAGTGGTCAGAGTATCTTCCTGTACACCAAAAGGTTGCAGGTTCGATCCCCAGTAGGGGTGTGTATGGGAGGCACTGATTGATGTCTCTCTCTCTTTCTAAAATAATAAATATATCCTCAAGTTAGGATTAAAAAGACAAAAAGTTTACAAGCATATATTTTGAGTAGCACTCTAAACACCAACAGAAGTAAAGAAGTCAGAAGTAAGGGTCCTATAAGGTCGACAGAGTTTAGGTTCAGGCTCTACTACCATGAACTGTAAAAATAAATTGAAGTATGGGCTTGCCCCATTAATGCTTTTTTTTTTTTTAAATATTTTATTTATTTATTTTTAGAGGAGAAGGGAGGGAGAAAGAGAGGGAGAAACAGCAATGTATGGTTGCCTCTCACATGGCCCCCACCGGGGACCTGGCCTGCAACCCAGGCATGTGCCCTGACCGGGAATCGAACCGGGACCGTGTGGTTCCCAGCCCGCGCTCAATCCACTGAGCTACACCAGCCAGGGCCCCATTAATGCTTTTTAAGTTGCCTCAGTTATAAGTATGATGGAAAAATTGAGATGAGACTGTATCCACAATTGAATTTTACCCTTAAACAGTAGCTTACCAACAGGCAAACTTTTTTATGTAGAGCTGGGATTTTTTTAAAGAGAAGTATTGATTCCTCGGCTAAAGAGACTTGGGGCCTGAGGGTGCCTCCAGGTTCTAGTGAGGCTGGGAAAGGAAGATCTGGAGCTCGGAGACAGACTGGGAAAGGAATAGATTTAACAAAGGCATTTGTTAAATGACTGTTTCAGGCACTGTTGGGTGTTTTACTTCAGTTATCTCATCCTAACTTTATACAGAGATAGATAGTAAATACCCACTTTGGTGATACAGAAATGGAAACACAGAGCGGGCAGGACAGAATAGACCTGACTCAGGTCAAATATACTGTCAGTTGTGAAGCTAGGCTTCTACCCTAGAATGATCGTCTCTATTATAACCGTTACTGCGTTTTACCATACTGCTTTCTTCAAAGAAACACAAACCCAGGTGTGAAAACAGCCAAAATTGTGGAAGTGCGTGAGATGTTGAAACATGACTTAAGAGTTCAGAAAAGGCTTGTACTTAGGAGAGGCACTAAGGAAAGGGGGCAGCCAGGAACTAACAGGGTCCAAGGCTGTGTCCCCAAGTTCACAAGGAATTCGACAGCGGTTTAGAAGAACGTTCAACTCGGGAATAATGAGAGAAGCAAACCAAAGCAGTGAGGTGCCAGAGCAGACCTATAGAATCAGTGAGAATAAGTTTACTTAGCATTCACAGAGTTTGGGTTAAAGAGAAACACATCACCACTGGCACTGCAACATGCTTTTCAGATAGTGCTGAGCTGCGGTAATGAGAGCTCATCAGAAAACTCATCACATCCTTTATCTAAAACTAAAAACAAACTAGCTTTTAAAAACCACCAAGGTGTTTATAGCCATGGGTAGCTATCAGTAATTATGAATCCAGCCTCAATTCCATCTCTAGGCTAATTTTATTATATAATTCTTTAATATTTGCAAAATAATGCCATATAAAACAATACAGTAAGTAGAAACTTACGAGTTTGTTTATAGCAATAAGGAATATAACAGAAACGTTGCTATCTTAAAACTATGTACAATATGATGCCAACCATGAATTGATATGTACAAAAAGTAAAGCCTGGAAGGAAATTCATCATGATATGAATAGTTACTTGTCACTCACTAGAATGGTGGGGATACATACAATTTTGGCTTTCTCCAGCAAGCAGGAGGAAGGTAGAAGTGATAGGGAAGACTGGAGACATGGAATCAAGAGCAGCAGTAGAGATGTTAAACATTTGCCTCTAAAGAGGAAGAAAAAGGTGGTAAGATTTAAAAGGAGGTGAGAAATTAAGGAAAATCCAGCCACGACATAGTTGGAGTCAGAAGTATAGAGGAGAGGTTTTGAAGAGACTTAACAGGTTTGGAGCCATTGCAGTAAGAGGGTCACTTGCTGGCGACATTGTTGGAAGTGGTAGTAGATAAATATGTAAATGTCCCTCAGGGAACGAGGGCGCTACTTTTTAAAAATCTGTATTTGCAAAAACAGCACACCTATAATGCTGTTTTTATGGAACACATCAGGACAGTGACATCTAGAAAGGCAAGTGTATGGTGGAAAAAAACAAAGGATCTTGGGAGTTGGTTTTATCAGAAGTGGATAAACGAAGTATAGTAAAGGCAAGAGATGATCTAGAAATAAAACAACAAAATTAAGATACAGTTAGAAATAAACTTTCACAGACTTAACACTGAATCTAAATTTAACATTTATGTATTTTCCAGGGTGGATTCAATTGCATATAAGAAGAACTTAATATTGAAGTCATATCAGAGTGCAAATATCATTGAGTTGCTTCATTATCACCAGTGTGACTCTCGGTCATCAACAAAAGCTGAACATTTAAAATGTTTGCTAAACCTGCAAATTCAGCACATACATGCCAGGTTTGCTGTCTTCCTAACAGGTAAAGTCACACAGCCTTAGTTCTGTGTCAGTTTTATCTCATCAGTCAGTTAATGCCAAAATAGGTCAACTCTAAAAATGTCCTTGCAAGTGGATTCATTGGATACCATCAACAGGGGTGTCAAACTCTTTCGCTGGGGGCCACATCAGCCTCACGGTTGCCTTCCAAGGGCCAAATGTTGCCTTCCAAGGGCCAAATGTAATTTCAGCTCCTTAAGGAGGAGTTACGTTTATACAGTCCTAAAATTATTTCAGCCCTTGGAAGGCAACTGTGAGGCTGACGTGGTTCTGGGTGAAAATGAGTGCGGCACCCCTGCCATAAGATACATGTGGGTATGTCCCAGATCAGCTGTTACGCTGGTAAACGCTGGGTGAGGGGGACTGTCCCGTGAGTAGTCCTCCAACGGTTTCCACTAGTTCCATCATCTCCTGCAAGTACTGAGTTAATTTTATACTTACCGCGAATTTTTCATGCTTTACGTGAAGCTTCACCAAACCTTTAAAAATTATTAGAAGAATGACTATAGCTGGCATTTAAAAGTGGTTTTCAGCACCACCATCCCTGCCCCCACAGAAACAGCAGCTCCTAAGGCTTCAGACCTTTCTTCACTGGAACCAGGCCCCTCCCCCCTAAAGGAGTTTCAGAAAAGTGTTCTTTTTTTAAACAAAGGAGTTTCTGTTACTTTAAAAAGGGTACCTTAATATGTTGAATGACTCCATTGTATACTTGAGACTAATACTGTATGTCAACTGCACATTTTAAAAAGTATATTAATGAATTTTTCACCAAAAGATCTTTTTCTTTCTACAGAAAAGCCTGCTGTCTCCAGAGAAGTCTTTGAAAATAGTGGCATCCTCATTACAGATGTAAATAACTTTATTGAAAATATACAAAAAGTAGCAGCTCCATTTAGGAGTAGCTATTGGTAAGCACATTTTTTCTGTAACTCCCATGTCAGCTGGAGTTGAGGGTAGGTAACTCTGACATTTGTGTCTTTGAGAACCAGTTGTTCAAAAACCATTCTTTACCTTACATGTTATTATGCTATAAATTAAAAATAACTTAGGGGTGGAAGCTGTAAAGTATTTACTAATGAATGAAGTAACCAACCTCCTTTGAATACCCATTTTCTCTATAATGTGCATTTTCGATGTTGCAACTTACAGTGCACGAAGTGTTCCCCATTAGGTAGCATGCTGTTTATAAAATAGTTGTTGGTTATTTTGTTTCAAAGATAAAATTCACCCCGATGACTCAAACTGCAGCTTGCCTAGCCATCAATGATGCCAACAGATGAGTGTTTTCTCTTTTGTTTAAAAAACTTTGAAGACACACATGAGAGTCTTCCCTTCTTATAACTGAAAAATCAATGTTCTGCAACTTAGGGGAAAGTTTTCCTTGTATTTTATTTTTTGGTATTAAAACAGCTGGCATCATTCACAGTGACATAGTAGTTGTCCATTAGCTTTGGGTTGTGGTGTTAAATATTTTGTTTTAAATTATTTTAATTTAAAGCTACTAATTGAACTTACTGTTCAAAATAATTAGAAACACATTTATTCAATTGTAGCAAAAATGAGTCTGAACCAATAGCTTTGTTTTTGCATGTTAATATCAGCAAGACACTGCATGTTAGTCTGTTTTAAAGGTTTTGCCACCCTTGTAAAAACTACAGCTGTGTTTCGTTTGCTGTTACTCAAACTACACTACATAAACTTTTTTCCTGAAATGGTACAAATTTATGAACTATCATTTTTCACTTATTTTGTAAAGAGTGAAATACAAAATCAACTCTAAGAAGAAATAATCACTTATTTATGACATTAGAAATAACTTCTAGTTACCTTTAAATGAAAACCAAGCAAAAAACATTTGTAAAATACAGCATCTCTTTGGAACAAAAGTTTTTGTAACTAATTTTTAAATAAAGACAACTAAAAAAATCAACTGTTTCTGCAATGACTTTATAGCAAAAACTGGAGTTTGTCAGGAAAGTTTTAGCACTTTTTAGGGCACTTAGCAGGAACAACTAGGTTCCATAGGATTCCTCCCACATTTATTACTTTGGCCTTGATCCGTCTAGTCCCAAAGAACTGCCCAGTGCCTTCCACTCCCAGTTATGTGCACCAAGCAGGAAACTACAGAAAGAGGACATTCACAGGACTTTTCAACTAATTTTTTGGGTTAAATTTATTGATAAGAGAGAGCAAGAGAGAAACACTGATTTGTTGCTCCACTCATTTATGCAACCCTTTGCTGCTGCTCCTCCTGACCAGACACCACACTGACAACCCAGGTATGCTGTCCAGTGCTCCCTGACCAACTGAGCTACCCAGGCAGGGCCACGGGACTTTTCTTTTCACCTGGCCCTTTTCTGGGGCTGCTAGGTACAGAAACTTCTTGCAAAAGCCATTCATCTGCTTTGTACACTTCCTACCCAAACAAAAGTACCAGTTTCACTCTTTGTTATTTCCTCACAAGACAAACTAATAAAGTTTATTTGACACAGCTTTTGCTCAGGAACCCATTTTATTTTTACCCCAGGGATAAGACTCTCATAAGAGGGCCATAAGCATATCTGGTACACTGAGGAAACCTGTCAGGTGCTGTCTGCCCAACAGCACCTGTTTCAAGTTGTACCTCAAATGTTCAGCTCCCTTTGCTGAAAAGCCTTCCAACATCCTACCCACAAGACCATTGGTTTCCATACCATTTTTCTACATTTCAACATTTAACCAAGCCACAGAACAACAGGTCTAATCTGGACTATGGGCTCTTCCAGAACTTGTGCCTTTTGGCATCTTTACCCCCATTGGCCTGGGACAGAGGTAATATAATTAAATGAGGAACATGCAAAAGTGATGGTATTTTTTCTTTCTATTTATTGTAAGTCCAGCATGTACATCTGCCTGCATTAATAGTTGACAAATTAAAATATTATGGGTAGGAAGGGAAAGACTTGCTGGGATTTTAGATCATCTTCTCACATAAAGCCTGGAAGTTCTCACCTGGGGCAATTTTGTCCCCTGAGAAACGTTTTAACATCCAGAGACGTTTCTAGCTAGTTCTTGGGCCAGGGAGGTGCTCCTGGCGTACAGTGGCTAGGTCAGAGATGCTAGTAAACATCATACAATGCATAGGGCAGTCCCCCACAACAAAGAATTATCTGGCCAAAAATGGCTAGTGTGAGATTTAGAAACTGAGTTCAAGTAAATCAGACAATTTGAAGAATAATCTAAATTATTACCCTAATTGCTTTAACAGATTACCTACCTTAGTCATATGTCCTTCAGACTTAACTCTAAGAACCTATATTCAGCCTACAAGAATACGGTTGTCTTCAATCATGTGATAGCTATCACTGCATATGAGGTACCAGTTAAAAACGATGTCTAACTACAATTTAAATTACATGAAAATATTAAAGCACCTATTCCACCTGACAATTCACTTATTCTCATGATATTATAAGTAAAATCATCAGAGCCAGTAACTTGCATTTGTATTGAAAACTACTTGTTATAAACCTCCAGTAAGAATATCTGAAAGCTTGTGAGTCAAAACAATGTAATTTGGGGTCTACTCACAGTGAAGCCAGACAACAGACTATCCATCCACGTTTGAATCCTCAGTGACTAGGCACACACTTCATTCCAGCATCTGTTTCAGCTCTACTTAAGGAAATAAAACAGCTGTGTCGTAGCCGGCACAGTGCTTATATAGCTCTTAAACACCAGGACACACACAGGCTAATTGAGAGGGAACTGGTTTCCAGAGTTTGGCTTTATTTTGCAGTACAGAAATCATCTGGAGCCGTTTTGAGGCAGACATCATTGAAGGAGAGGCTCTGTCAAATCAATACTGCATTTCATTGCAGCTTGGTCCGTTTGAAGCCACACCTGGGATACAAAAGAAGCTTCTACATTTACCTGCTTTATGATAGGTTTCTTTTTCCTTTGCTCTTACCAATTTTAGGTTAAAACACCACACACAGGCTTCCTCCAAAATGAATCTTGAAGTCCAGAGTTCAGTTAGAATTTTAGGCCCACGTAAGCCAATCTCTGTGGCTAGGGCTACATGGGCACCATCATAATACTTAACAGGACACAAAATGTAAAGCTATAGGGAAAACTTCGAGATGCTATCCCAAATTATGGAATATTTGATTTCAAATCTCCTTAATGTCGAGGACAGATGGCACGCAAATTGTACTGATCCAGCTCTTGAGCAGCAGAAGCACATAACTGCAAAG
>PVJI01012197.1:0-52665 GCA_004026765.1 Micronycteris hirsuta | reverse complement strand
AGTACCAAGCTGTTTTGATTGCAGTGGTCTTGTAATACATTTTGATATCAGGTATTGTGATTCCTCCTACTTTGCTCATATTTCTCGAAATTGCAGCAGATATTCGGGGTCGTTTATGGTTCCATATAAATTTTTGAAGTGCTTTTTCTATATCTGTGAAATATGCCATTGGTACTTTGATAGGGATTGCATTGAATCTATAAATTAATTTGGGTAGTATGGACATTTTGATGATGTTGACTCTTCCAATCCATGAGCATGACATATGTTTCCATTTGTTTGTGTCTTCCATGATTTCTTTCTTCAGTGTTGTGTAGTTTTCTGAGTACAGGTCTTTTACCTCCTTGGTTAGTTTTATTCTTAGGTATTTTATTTTTGTTGTTGTTGTTGCTATATCAAATGGGATTTTTTTCCTGAGTTCTGCTTCTGATCTTTCACTGTTGGTATACAAAAACGCCTTTGATTTCTGAATATTGACTTTGTATCCTGCTTTTTTGCCGAATTAAATTATTAGGTCGAGTAATTTTTTGGCAGAGTCTATAGGGTTTTCTAAGTACACTATCATGTCATCTGCAAACAATGACAGTTTTGTTTCCTCCTTTCCAATTTGGATGCCTTTTATTTTATTTTCTTGTCTGATTGCTATGGATAAAACTTCCAGTACTATGTTGAATAGAAGTGGTGATAAGTGGATAACTTTGTCTTGTTCCTGATTTTAGTGGGAAAGGTTTTAGTTTTTGTCCATTGAGTATAATGTTTGCTGTCAGTCTCTCATATATGGCTTTTATTATGTTGAGGAATGCTCCCTCTATTCCCACTTTGCTAAGTATTTTTATCATAAATATGTGCTATACCTTATTGAACGCTTTTTCTGCATCTATTGATATGATCATGTGATTTTTGTCTTTGCTTTGTTTATGTGATATATTACATTTATTGTTTTGTGAATATTGTACCATCCTTATATCCCTGGGATGAATCCCACTTGGTCATGGTGTATGATCTTTTTGATGTATTGCTGGTTGCAGTTTGCCAATAATTTGTTGAGTATTTTAGCATTTATGTTCATCAGTGATATTGGCCTGAAGTTTTCTTTCTTTGTTTTATCTTTTTCTGGTTTTGGGGATTAGGATGATGCTCGCTTCATAAAAAGAGTTTTGGAGTCTTCCATTATTTTGGATTTTTTGGAATAGTCTGTGAAGGATAGGGGTTAGCCGTTCCTTAAATGCTTTGTAGAATTCTCCTGTGAAACCATCTGGCCTAGGGCTTTTGTGTGTCGGGATTTTTTGATTACTACTTCAATTTCATCCGGTGTTATTGGTCGGTTCAGGCTTTCTGTTTCTTCTTTATTGAGTTTAGGAAGATTATATTTTCCTAGAAATTTGTCCATTTTACCTAGGTTTTCATATTTCTTGGCATAATGTTCTTCACAGTAGTGTCTTACAATCCTTTGTTTTTCTGTGGCATCAGTTGTAATATCTCCTCTTTCATTTCTGATTGAATTTATTTGGGTCCTCTCTCTTTTTTTCTTGATGAGCCTGCTTAAAGGCTTGCCGATTTTGTTTATCTTTTCAAAGAACCAGCTCCTGGATTCACTGATCCTAAGGATTGTGGTTTTAGTCTCTATGTCATTTAATTCTGCTCTTATCTTGGTTATTTCATTCCTTCTACTTGCTCTGTGCTGTCTTTGTTTTTGTTCCTGGAGTTCTTGTACGTGTAGGGTTAGGTTGTTTGTTTGAAATGTTTCTATTTTGTTTACGTAGGCCTGCATCATTATGGACTTCCTTCTCAAGACTGCCCTCACTGTGTCCCATAAGTTTTGGGATGTTGTAAGTTCATTTTCATTTGTGTTGCGAAATTTTTTCCCTAATCTTGTCTTTGAGTTCATTATAGTTTCCCTGTAGTTTCTGGTAGTTTTCTGTGAGTTCATCAAGCTTCTCCAGTTTCTTGATCTGCCTGATAACATGTTTTGAACTCAATATCTGATAGTTGTCTTGCCTCTGTTTCATTTATCATTCTTTTGGGGCTTCCTCCTTTCCTTTCATTTGGGGATTATTTCTTTATCTTCCCATTGTTTGTGGGATTCTTCTTGCTAGCCTCTGGTTCTTAAATTGATCTGTCAAGTTCTCTGAAAGAGCGAAGTTAATTTTGTGTCACTGTCTCTGTTTTTTGGGCTGACTCTTGTCTGGGTCCCACTCTATTCTCTTCACAATTCCAGGTTTTAATGTCTCACCTGTTGATAAAGAAGCGAGGGGAAGGGATAAAAACAAGGAAAAGAAAGCAAAAGAAAATAAAAAAGAAAGATAAAGAGTAAAATAATTTGAAAATAACATAAAATAAAAAATAATAAAAAATAGGAAATAAAAGGAAGAGAAAACTAGGAATACCAAATGAAGGGAAGGTAGAAGGAGTTAAAAAAATATAGAGGGACAGATAGGGAGAAGGGTGGGGAAAAACAAACAAAGAAACAAAGAGAAAACAAAAGAAAAAATAAAGGACTTTTGTTGGCTGGCTTCAACAGCGTCAGGCTGGGAAGATATCAGACTTCTCCTGCTGTCCTCCTGGGCTGCACTCTGAGCTGCCGTCCCGCCTCCAGCCGAGTTGCCGGGAGTTTGTAGCACCTCCTCTGGGCCGCCTGACCCCCACCCTGAGTCAGAGTTTATGAGGTCTGTGTCTTCCCTCAGTGGGGTTCAATGTAGCTCCTCTGTTTCTCCCCCATGGAGGGACTCTGCACCGCAGGTCTGGGTTGTGTCTCAGGCCCTCCAGGAGTGAGCTCCATGCCCCTGCATTTGTGGATCGCTTTTGTCTCTGGATTGGGGGTTTGCAAGCCGCAGGCCTGGGCTCCCGGTTGGGCACCAACGCCAGCCGCCCCCGACTGGCTCCGCGGGGTGCGTGCCTGATCACGGAGCTCCGGGCCTGGGTTTCCCTTTCAGTTCAGTCTCCAATTCCTCCCGCTGGGATCGCCAGCCTCTGCAGATCAGTCCCCACATACACACCAACTTCCGGACTGCTGGGGACCAAGGCTCTTCCAACAGACCCGCACGTCTGTTTTGGCAACTCACACACCCCAATCCAGCTCCCTCCCACGGATCCTGGATCAAACCGGGAAGCTGCTGCTACTGGATCCGCAGACCTCCCGGCTCCCCGCGAGACCTGAGGGACCCCTTCCCTCCAAAGAAGTCTCCCTACCGGCTGATCTTTCAGTTTTATGTGCAGTCCTGGTTGCCAATCTTCCCACACACCGGAATACAG
Organism: Micronycteris hirsuta; assembly: GCA_004026765.1. Taxonomy (NCBI): domain Eukaryota; kingdom Metazoa; phylum Chordata; class Mammalia; order Chiroptera; family Phyllostomidae; genus Micronycteris; species Micronycteris hirsuta. The sequence continues at coordinate 49,413 of PVJI01012197.1, read as the reverse complement.
CTGGGTGATCGCTCTGTTCCTCAGAAAATCGGCCAGATATCCCGCCAGTGGGACGGAGGAAGCCAACCCAGCTCTCTCCTACTGCGCTGCCATCTTTCTCTCTCCTAATTCAATGTTCTTATACTGTGATCACAAACTGAAGCATAAGAAGCACATAATGAGCCAGTTAATTTATAGTGTTCCCAAATTTCATTTTTTAATATATCATATTAGTTTTTTCACAGTTTCACTTAAATTCCAATCAGTGTGTCATGATCAGACCAGCTACTAAGATGTTCTTCAATGTAAAATGCAATCATCACTCCAACATTTAAATCAATGTTACTACAGGATAATTCTTGTCATTAGATATATTGTAAAGAAAGAAGGGGCTTAAAATTAAAAGTATATTTGATCATGTGAACTACACCAGTATTTAAAATTAGTCTTTAAAGTTAATTGATGCTTGTATGATATTGAACCTTCATGTTGGTTTTTTAAGACAATAGTCAGAGTTCTGAGATTGAGGTATGAGGGTACTTCCTTTTCAGTGATTTCCCATCTGCCCTAATGTCTTTGCAGATGTTAGAACATTCAAAAAGTCACCTCTCCACCTTGAGCTTAAAACTGACTGGGTACTATAAATATTTCTGAAGTCCCTCAGTTTTCTTAAAGTATAAAATAAGTTTCCTAAAGGTTTTTTATTTATTTATTTGTATTTTTGGACAGAGGTGAGGGAGAATGAGAAGGAGAGAAATATCAATGTGTGGTTGCCTTTCACACACCCCCTACTGGGGACCTGGCCCACAATCCAGAATGTGTCCTGACTGGTAATTGATCCAGAGACCCTTTGGTTTGCAGGCTGCCACTCAATCTACTTTGCCACACTTGCCAAGGCTGCACAATTTTTTTTTATTTTATGCATTTCAGTTGCATTTGTAATATGCCAAAACTTTTGCATATTTTCTTTCATCTTCAATATTAAAATGGGTACACAAAAATTCACCAATTTTGATGTTTTTTTAAAGGCACATTGACATGACAGCTGTCGAATACAATCTAACAAATTTGTTTCAAATGAAGTTAAAGACAGCTAAGTGCTACTTAAGCCACCTTACATAAAACAAAACAAAACAAAACAAAACGGTTTTTGGTTAACCCAGTATCACCTTTAATATGGCCATATTGTATGTTGAGCACAACCAATGGAAGGTTACCTCTTTTCTACTTCTTATTTTCTAGTCATTGACTATTCTAAGATAAAATTCTTTCACATTTTTCCTTCAATCATTTTCATCCCAAATAAAATGCAAAAGACACCCTATTGGAGACATCACCAATGCAAGACATTTTTTAAATTTTTTATTTTTTTATTGTATTTACCCATTACCATTTATCCCCCTTATACCATCTTCCACTTCCTCCCACTCCTTCTCCCAATCATCACACTGTTGTCCATGTCCATGAGTCCCTGTTCTTTTTTTTTAAGAGAGATTTATTTTCACTTTCAGATGTCTTTTGAGAGCCAACCAGCAAGAACTATGAAAAAGGAATACCTGAAAATTGTAGTGGTCCTTATGAGGCTAACAAAATTTGAAGAAATAAAAATCTTTATAAATTCTAATTCAAACACATTATAAATTATATTTGAGTTGCCAAAACTTTAGCTAGGCTGCTTAATATAAAAAATTTACAAAATTAATTATCTTGGTCTAGTATTTATTTTTTTAAGATTTTATTTATTTATTTTAGAGGGGAAGGGAAGGAGACAGAGAGGGAGAGAAACAGCAATGTATGGTTGCCTCTCACATGGCCCTCACTGGGGACCCGGCCCGCAACCCAGGCATGTGCCCTGACGGGGAATCGAACCAGGACCCTCTGGTTCCTAGCCCATGCTCAGTCCACTGAGCTATACCAGTCAGGGCGGATGGTCTAGTATTTTTAAAAAGATTTTATTTATTTACTTTTGGAGAGAGTGGAAGGGTCAGAGAAAGAGTGGGAGAGAAACATCAATGTGTGGTTGCCTCTTGTGTACCCCCTACTGAGGACATGACCTGAAACCCAGGCATGTGCCCTAGAGTGGGAATCAAACCAGTGACCCTTTGGTTCACAGGCCAGCACTCAATCCACTGGGCCACACCAGCCAGGGTGGTCTAGAATTTTTTTTTTTTTTTTTACAAAATCCTAATGCCTTTATTTTTTATCTAAAAATATTACATAGTAGTCTTCAAGATACCCCTGAGTCGTGCTATTCTTCTGTTTATTAAATAATAACTGTTCCTTTAAAGGAGGATAATCTATTATATACCAGCTCTTAATGATTGCTGCAACCTTTTTCAAATAAAACATAAATTTATCATTTGTTCTAAATAGATAATTATAATATACTTTATTTTTTGCCTACTTCATTTCTCTTCCACTGACATTACATACATATACAACCTTTAGAACATATCTAAGACTTCAGAAACAAAGTGAGGTAGAATTATGCATTCAACCTGATAAAATGCCTGATTTCTTAGTTTGTTATATACTTTTTTATATAAAAAAAGATACAAACTCTTAAGCCAGATATACAGTCAAACTGGTTCCCAGATATTGACAGATACATTTTTTAAATGAATATAAAGCTCCGCAAATAAATGTTATCATTCGATGTGCCATAGGGCATGAAATTTGTATCTTGTAGTGAAGTAATGTGAAATAATGATTTATACAGCTAGATATGTAATTATTTGGTGGAAAAAGGAGGTGTATTCAGTGAAAAATAGAAGACTTACTCAGTTCACTGTTGCCAGGAAAGATTAAGAGAACACGATTTTCCTTTTTTTTAAATCTTCCTACATCAATCTGTTCACCTTCTAGAGGTAATGACAGGACTGCTAATGCTACAGAATTCATTTAAAAAACCCTGCCACATAGATTTTTCCAATGGTAAAGGCAACCTGTTTATTACATTTGCTATGCTGGGTGCAAAGTTCTAATATAAGAAGTACTGTGTCAGAAAAAGAAAAATAATTTATTAATTTTTAAACATAATATATTCTTTAATATTAATTAGGATATTGTTCTTCAAGTAAGGCTTTCTTATTCTCTATGTGCCTCTCAGCAATATAATGCCTAATTAAAGTATCTTATTATCGTTGTATTTCACAACAATGGTGTGGGAAACATTTTCATTTAATTTTAAGAAAAATCCCAAATAAATTGTAATATTTGCTAAACATACTGAATTATGTAATTTTATTAAGTATAGTTTGTCATTTTCATTATGTCTGAACAGAAATAATATGTATCATTTTATATGTGTAAATTTATACATACACATTGCGTGTTTAACTGTATAAAGTCTCAATTACCAATCCTTAAATTAAATAAGGAAGTGTGATATCATAACCTAAAAATAAATCCAAATTATATTCAGACTTCACTGTATAAGCTGAATTAATTCCTCTGAGACATGTGTACATCTCCCATTGTTTTATGCAGGACCTTTAATACATAAAGTGGAATTGCTCATGCAAAGTTGGGTGAATTTAGACAAAGTGTCTTTCCTTAAGATGGGAACATAATATAAAGGAAGCTTTTTGAAAGCAAAATAGAATATTTGCATTCAAAATGTATAGGAATATCCCAGAGAATTAGTCAAGAGAATCAACTGGTAGATTAAATATGCCAATGGTGTCTAATTCATATTTAGCAAATATTCTTATGTGTAAATGTTGCCACACAAGACTTCTCAAGTGAAATAAAATTTAATGGATGAGAGAGCAGAAACTTTCTTAAAATCACACAGGCATTAGGAGGCTTTGTTAATCTTTGAGTTGTGCTGGGCAACTTTGGTATAGAAGGGAGCCATAAGCGTAAAAAGGAAGGATAAAGAGTAAATACCATTTTTTTAGCTCCACTCTCTACTTTTCAAAGGATCTTTCTTTCTCTTTCCTGAGAACAATCAATAGGTTGAGTTTTTGATTGCCTTACCTTAGTTTGTGCACGCTCAATATTTTTCCACCCAAAGTAAGAATGGAGGAAGTCACTGATTGTATTGATGCAAAGCAATTCATTATGTCTGTACCCATTGTTTCATTGTCTAAACACTAAACATAACTTTCAGTTAAAAACTCCAAGAAATGAGATAGCTGGACACCCAAGCTTCCTCCACTCCATGTTCTAATGTCTGTGTTTTTTTTTTTTTTCCTTTTATTTGTCACTTGGTGAAGCAACTAACACTAAGCCATAAACGAGCTACTCTCAGTCTTGGGAAATTTTGCCTTCACCTCCATGGAACATTTGACAATGTCTGGACATGTGTGTGTTTTTCCTAACTGGGAAAGGGTACTGTAGCATCTAATGGGCAGAGACTAAGAATGCTGCTGAACATCCTATAATGCACAAGACAGATCCCCTACGACAAGCAATTTTGGGGCCCAAATTTTCAGTAGCTCCATAATGCAAGTTTGAAAGACCTAGGATAAAATATGCAAACAGACTGTCAAACAAGGTAAGATGGGAAGGGAGAAAGCAAGGGAAGAAAAGAACTAGAGGAAAAAGCAAGGGAAGGAAGTGCATTCACAAATATTTGCCAAAGAAATGAGCTAGCATGTGTGTTTGTGTGGGCATGTGTGAAGTAACCGATTTTAAATAGTGGAAGATGACTAGTAAGTGACCCAGTGAGATTGAAATTCTTTTGTCTCTGACTCTGTGTCTCTCTTTCCTCTCAAAGCCAGCATTACATCATGGGCATAAATATTAGAATTAGCAAACCAGGCTGGAAAATTCAGTTGAGTTCCTATTCTTCAACTCTTCCACTTCTTTGTTCTGTTATACCAGGTATGTCCCTTTAACTGTTTGACATTCAGTTTACTTTTATGTAAATCAGCTTTAGTAATGCTTTATTTGTATCATAGAGATGAGGTTTTGCTGGATGAAATGCTATAAAAATATTTTAAAGATCTCTACTATAACACTTAATGGCAAGTCATTGCTTTTAATCTTGAATACTGAATAATTATTATTACTACTGTTGGACCATATCAACCTATGGCTGTACTAGAAAGCTCAGTCAGGTAAGGTAGGCATCAGAGAGGTCAGTGTTAGATAAAACAAATAGTTGCAATTAAATGATGTATGGGATCAAGACAAACTTGCAGAAAATAATAGATAGAGCCCAAGCATTCGAGCAGTTCAGACAAAGACATAGTGGCAACAGTTGGTAGTGCCTTTGTTACAGAGACAAGTTCAGGGGAAAGCCTAGAAATTATGGAATTCCTTGAGGAAAGACAGTAAGTTCTGATCCTCAGGGATAAGTGTGTGCTAGACAGAGAAACAAAGCAGAGACTCAAACTAAAGGAAACAACTCTTAGCATGAACTACTAGAACTGAAATATTGACAGCTACTTCTAACTGAAAAATTAAAAAAAAATGATTATTATAAAAAATAACACTATTTCAAGCTACCAAATCTTGTCTGCTATGAATGTAAAATTTATAGGAGCCTATTAAGAATCTAAAATAAATAATAGCAGCTTTTAAGTATCAAACTAACTTTATAGGTAATCTTCTATGATATTTAATGCTCCTCTATAACAATAGCTGTTTTAAGACACTACAGAGAGAACTGCATTTTTTTAAAAAAGACAAAAATGAGAGTATCTGTTGTCACTGTTCCATTGGCTTTAGCAGGGAAAATTAGTTTTATTGTCACTTAAAATATGGCTTAATGTTTTTAAATACACATTATTTAAAAATAATATTCAGGGAACATATAGAATAAATTGTGCGAAATTATATATATATATATATATATATATATATATATACACACACACACATATATACATATATATATATATACACACATATATACATATATATATATACACACATATATATACATACATACATATATATATATATATATATATATATATAGTTTTTATTTCAAATCAAATAACTTTCACTTTAACCAGTTATCTGTGTTGAGTGGTAATTAGTGATAGGCCCATGAGCACTGACCAAGTTTTTCTTTAAAAATTATATTTTACACACTATATTTTTAAAAAGTGTAACTGATTTTTTTGAATAGTTATTCAGTCAGAAAGCCAAATTATTTCTTTAGGTAAAATGATCCAAAGCAAAACATTCAATGTTTCTTTTTTTTATCCAATTGAAATGAATACAAATAACAAAGAAACTAGAAAGATAATTTTACTGAGTTCTTACCTGAACTATTGTGGGGGGTGCATAAATAATTTAATAGACCATGAACACATGGTACCAACACAGTACATATATCTAAGCCATATTTCTGGACTGCACATAGGCACAAGTAATTGCGTTCTATGGCTTGTACCCAAAGCATAAAAGATCTCTTTAGGGGATCTCCTTGTATATAGTTTGTGAATAAAGCACAATTGTCATGCAGGAAAGATTACATATTCTATTTTGCTTTGTATAGTAGGTTTTACTGAAGTCCAGCACAGTCGGTTTCATATTTTAATTTATCTGGTTTATTTCCTAATTTGATGCTAATTTTAATTTGTGGTAAAATGGAAAATCTATACTTTGGACCAATTATCACACTGGATAAAACATATGAAATGGCCTTTCATGGGCAGTATATACTGTCATTCTGTAAGTAATTATCTTTGATTATTACTCTCAGCTAGCTAGAGCAAATTTCAATGAAATTTAAACCATAGAACATGATATATCGAGCCTCGAGAATTTATTGTTCTCTCAAGGACTTTTTACCCATTTTCAACTGGTAATTTTATAAGCAAACACGGACCAGACAGAATAAGTTATTAACTATGAAGATGATCACATGGGGCTAATTTGATGACTGAAAAATCATTGTTTAATGTCCAGTAAGTCACCTAAGATAACAATAGAGAGAACAGACTAAACTTTTTGAAATAAAATAATGCTAGAAACCAGATGGTATACAGAGACAAATTGTAGCATAACTTGAATTTATCATGTATCATGTAGAGCTTCTTAGTTGACATCTATAAGTTAAGACAGTCTATCTAGTATCTCTTTCTCAGAGTTCCCTTCATAACGTCATCCAATTGAAGTCTTCAAGGGTAAAGCTTACTAAAACCACACACACACACACACACACACACACACACAGAATAATAGTTCTGTAATAGTTTCCATTCACCTATTTCATATTAATCCAAATACCTAGATCAACGGTTGGCAAACCCCAAATCTGGCCAGCCACCTGTTTTTGATAAATTCATTTTAATGAAACATGGTCATACCCATTGATTTACATATTATGTCTAGGTTTGTGTGGTTCTGAGAGAAGAGAAAATAGCTGAAAGATTGTGTCTTACAAAACTGAAGACATTTATTTGGGAAGTCAAGTAAGTTTTGTAGTATATTTGGCCATCAGGAAACACACAGAAATAAAATATGTAAAACAGGTTTTGACTCTGATGAATTTATGAAAAATGTATAGTAGCTAATCTCAAATTATTACTGTGTCAGAGCAATAATTATAATATATACTTTTTTAAAGTAAAAGTTAGCAGACCTCTGATAAAGATTTGAAGGCATTGATAAGAATCTAGTCCTCCCTCCACATGATGGGACCTACTACACTGCCCTCCTTTCCCACCAAACACAAATGAAATCCCTCCTATTCTATCTCTTTGCATCTAAAACTAAAGGTTTAGAGACTTACACATCAGAAGAAATAAATGTTTCAAATGGTTGTTAAAGTTTTGTAGAAGGGTAAGATGAAGTGGGCCAACAGACCAATGTTCCCATTGAGAACAACAGCAAAGTACATAACTTACAAAAAATCATACTTCTCTACTGCCTGTTTTTTATCTATTCAGATTTTTTATACATTTTTCTTTTATAGGAATCTTAGAATATATCCTTTATAATGTCAAGGAGCTCCAAATTTTATCTGGTCATGCAGAAAGATTTTTACCCTCACTGTTGTGGTTCAGTGGGTTAAGTGTTGTCTTGAAAAGTGATAGGTAGCTGGTTTGATTCCTGGTCACGGCACATGACTGGGTTGTGGGCCAGGCCTTGGGTTTGGGATGTGTGACAGGCAATCAATCGATGATCAATGTTTCTCCTGCACATCGATGTTTCTCCCTCTTTCTTCCTCCCTCCCTTCCCGTCTCTAAAAATAAATGAATGCAATCTTTTAAAAAAGAGTGAAGGCTTTCAAAGAATGGATGAGAAAAAGACACAACAAGTGAGTTTTGGATTCACTGAAGATTACAATTACTGTATGGACAATTAAGGGTTTAAAATAATAAAAAGGGTTAAACTTAGAAAGTTGTACTTTGGATTGTATTGAAATAAACTTCTTTTTTTTACTTTTTTCATAATGACTTATGGTGCATGTGAAAGACAAATGCTCTGGACAATTAGGGAGATTGTTCAGAAGCTATTGGGAGGCTATTGCCATAGAGATATCATTAACAAGGAACTTACCAAAAATAGGGGAGAGAGTCTGAGGGCCTAGAGGAAGGCCAACAAGAGAGTTATCTATGAATCTATTAAAGTTATGAGGAAGAATTAAGACAGTTTTGTCTGATATATTGTAAAAGAACAGAGGTGTGTACTTATCTCAAACTATGCTGGATCAGGATGATCCTTTGAGGTTAGAAAGATTGGGGGAGAAAATAGTTAAGGTGATTTCACAACCTTTGCTGTATTTCTGGACCACAAGACTTAGATATAGTGATGCTATGGAAAGAATAGAGCAAAGATATAATAAATAAATAAATAACTCATAAATAACAAATAAGTCATAAAAAAGTCTTCACTTTAAGTCATATTATGAATTTTTATCATCATGAACATTTATCACATCTGCTAACATATGAGGTCTGTTCAGAAAAAGTCCAACTATTGTTAATATAACAAGAACGGTTTGTGTGATATCGATGTAACCTGGCAGCCAAGGAGAGTAACTGAAATGTGTAAATATGAACAATGAAAACTTCACTGTGCTAGCCACCACACCATTGAGTCAGACACCATTAAGTGAGCATGTATACTGAGTGACCATTGTATTCAACATTACTAAATGAGTAGAGCAACGAATGTGAATCAAATTTTTCATTAAACGTGAACATTTCTCTGTGGAAACTATTCAGATGATTCAGAAGGCCGCAGCTATGGACAACTGGTGACAGGCAGCTTCATCACAACAATATGCCTGCTCATGCATCACGTATTATACAGAGCTTTTTGGTGAAACATCAAATGACCCAGGTAACTCAGCCCTCTTACAGGTCTTATTTGGTACCCTGCAACTTTTGGCTTTTTCCAAAACTAAAATCACCTCTGAAAGGGAACAGATTTCAGACCAACAATGAGATTCAGGAAAATACTACGGGGCACCTAATGGCAACTGGGAGAACTGTGTGAGTTCCCAAGGAGCCTACTTTGAAGAGGATTGAGGTGTCATTGCCCTGTATACAAGTATATTGTATCTTCAATAAATGTCTCTTTTTCATTTTGCATGGCAAGATACTTTCTGGACAGACCTCATATAATTTTAAGAATGAGGATAATAAATAACTACTGATATCCATATGCATTTTTATTTATCTATGGACACAGTCAGTATTCATGGCAAAAGAATTAACTAATTAAATGATTGTTTTGTTTGAACTGCTACAGAGAGGTAAAATATAAATATAAGAATTATTCTTAGGTTTTTACATTAATACAATGTCTGGAACAAATAATACCTTTTATTACAAAATATTTTATTAAAAATCATAAGCAGGTGATTCTGTAATGTAACAATATCACACTCAAGCATACCATACGACATTTTAGGTGACACATTCTAATTAAAACTATTAGTTATTACACTGATATTATTACCGTACCAATCACATTCAAGTAGGCATTACTTCTTCCATTCTGTATAATATACTTGCATATTCCAAAAACTCAAACTTTCTGCAATTATGTAAAATATTGCCAAGCTATAATGGATGTCATTCAATATTATGAGCATGTAGAAATGGGAGGAGTACTTGAGACAATATTAGGTATGTTTATCGCTTGGTGTATGAGGAAATTTAGACAGACAATGCTATTTTCAAAATGGTACATTTGCTCCCATGTTTTACAATGGAATTTTGCTGCTCCTCCCATGGCAGATGAGATGCAATTCTCTTCTCCTACAAATTGACCTGGACAAGTGAATAGTTTTACCCACAGAACATGACAGAGCCCAAGTATCAAGAAGTTTTGCAGTTTTTCACACTCGCTCTTTTGGAGCACTACCTTTAGACAGCCAGTAGAGGAAATTGGGCTAGCCTCCTGGGTATAAGAGGCATGGGGAAGAGAACCACTATCTGGCAAGTGCCTATTCTGACTGCCAGATATGTGGGACAAGCACCTTTGTTTTCATTCCAGCCACCTTGCAACTGCTTGTGTGAGGCCAGGTGAGAGTAGGACAGGAACACCCAGAAATTTACTAAATGTTGAGAAGTTACAAATCGTTGTCCTTTAAAGCTAGTACAAATGGGAGTGGATTTTAACTAAAGCACCTAGATCTAGCATATTTGCTTCAGTTATAATTAGTCCAATTGAAAAATAATCATTCTAAAAAGTCATGAAGTATTATCTATTGCTATTTTTACTTGCTGCATTTGATTGGTTTGCTATAATTTTGAACTTTCCAGAACATAAATTATTCATGTTATGGACACTTCCCTTGGGAAAAATTATATATATATCTCTATATGTATATATATATATTATATATATACACACACACACACACATAATTTTTAAAAGATTGTGAACCATTATGTAACTGTATGCAGAAAAAATGGTTTTTGAAAATAGCTTTAAGGATATAAAAATGGTTTACTTGCTATGCTCTCAGCCTTACTTTTCCATAAATATTAACCTTTTTTGAAGTCCAGGATTTGTTTCTGACTGACCTGAAGATTTCTGACCAGAAGGTATGTATGATGGACTGGGAATGAACGAAGCACTGTGAACCGAGGGCTGTTATCAGACACACTTGAGTAGCTCCCATGGCCTTTGCTGAAGGCCATAATTTAGCCAAAGGCATTTTTGTAGTTTATTAAATTGGTTTTTGACCAGCTCAGAGTCAATAAACCAAAATGTTAGATAATTGCCTCTGCAGATTGAGAAAAGTCATTATTCACTACAAAGCTTGTAGAGGAAGAAACCTTTAGTAAAAACCTCCAGCGACTCTGTCATCAGGATGACCTGAAAAGACTACATTCACCTGGATCCACAAGTGAAATGTTAAATGTATTTAATGTTTTCAATCTGCAGTTTATCATGTAAAATACCTCATTCTAATTTTGAATACTTTTAAGAACCAGAGGAAAAAACACTAGCTTTCTCTTTAGTTGTAGACATTAAGGAAAACACAACACATTGTGTATGTTGTCTGAAGTGTAAAAATCTCAGCTATGTTGTTTCTCTTAGGTACCCTGGGTGTAGCTAAAAAAAAAATTATAGGTAGATATCTGTATCTATAGGTATATAGGTGTAGATATTATTAGACACACTTGAGTAGTTCCCACAGCCTTTGCTGAAGGCCATCATTTAGATATATATGCATGTGTGTGTATGTGTGGGATTAATTTTTGCTTGATAATGCATTTAGAAATGATTATTTTAAATCAAGTAAATTTGATTCTTAAGTTTTTAAATAACACTACTCTAAACACTCTTAGTGTCTGTCCTGTATCTTGTGAAATATCGACAAGTGGCTCTATTTTTGGAACATATGTCAACTTGAATATCAAGTTTTAAGTTTGATGTATTTTTTCTTACAGAAATATATATATTTTATATATTATATGTTTATATATTTGTGTATATTATATATACAATTTACTGCTTGCTGCAGTAAATGAAATGTCTTAAGATAAGACTATAATGAAACTTGTCAGTTGCAACGATCACTTATAATGTAAATTATAACTATGGAAATGCTCATGGCAAGATTGGTATAAAATTTATTTTTTTCCATTTTGTTTAAGGTTATATAATTAGCATAGACCAAGGTACTAATTACTGTGCCATTAATGGGTTTTATTGAGTTATTGATGCAATTTTAGTTATTTTTTTTTTGCATTTCAGTTGTATTTTTACCTTTTTTTATTGTTCATTTATGGTTGTCCCCATTTTTCCCCCATTACTCTTCCCTGCCCTACCCACCCCTACCTCCTACATTCAATCCTCCCCTATTTTGTTTTTTAAATTTGTTCTCTAAAAGTTTCTATTGTATCCTTTTAAGATAAGACCACACTCTGAAGATTTGATTATTTTAAGAATAGCATGGTCTGCTTTTCCATTCTTCAAATATGAATATCTTTACCAAAGAAAGTTACTCCAAATAAAATCAAAATGAGGAATTTTCTACTGTATTTTCAGTTTTGCATATAGCAATTGCAATACATTGCGATTTCTCTGAGCAATATATTTTATTATTGGAAGAAAAATAGAAAGAATATTATTTTTGGCCAGAAAAAGATAAGAGAATCATATAAAAAAGGAAAATTTTTCTTGTAATTAGATGACACCATTTTAGTTGTTGGGACTATAGATTTATTTTCTAACTACACAATGAAATTTCAATTAAAAATCCAATTTGGTTCAAAAGTTATATGCTGAATGTACAGAATTCTACTACAAGCTACCAAAATATGTCAAATAATGCTATAGTTTTGCAACCCAGGTTTCATAAGGAAATGAATCACTTAGTTTCTGAAATATGTTCCCAATTAATGCATCATTTATTTATTTAAAAATATGTAATAGGCACCTACAATTATAGAAAGCTTACTATTTATTACACTCAGTATATAAAGAGACACAAGGAGCACAAAAATAGCATAGTTTCAAATTTATTACCAATTTATATTATCATTAAATATTTTTAAAGTGGTATTAATACTGACTCATTGTAGAAAAGTACTACAAAATTCCTGGTACACAGCAAATTTACTTTATTTTCCATGTACTGTAGTTATCAACTCCATGAATCATTTCCTAAAAACCCAGTGTTTGCTTTCTCCCACCCTGACATAACTTTGCCCCAACCTAACCCCATGCAGCAGCAGGAAGGGACTCAACTACGCAGAAGCTCTAGCTCTGCTCTGAACTACTCTTAGCACTTAATCTGCATTTCATTACGGCTATTTATACTCACCTTCTTTGCATTGAAGTTTGGTACAGAATTATGTAGTTACCAGTTCATTGGCTTAAAACTTTTATATCTATTATGATTATTTATGCCAGAATACTTTAAGTAATATATTAAAAGAAATGTGGTCATTATAATTTTGCTGCATACCTTCCAGGTAATTCTTTATTTGATCTTCATAGACCCCATATGATATAGGTTCTATCATTATATTCATAGTTTGAATATAATGATATATTCAAACAATATCCATATTGTTTGAGAGACTAAGGCTATGCCTTGTGCCAAGAAATAAAAGGCTAAATTTTAACACAAGTCTAATTTTCATTCTTTCATTCAATACTGTTATTAGAAACCCATTAATGAAGATCTTACCTAGAAGATCTGTATATGTAAATAAGTGTCAAATAATATTTAAGAAAAAAATACATGTTATTTATATATATGCTATTTAACTTATTTAACATACCAAAAATAAGTTATCATTCTTAACTTATCGCCTAGATGTAGCCAACCAATATGACTTGATATAAATTATCTAACCTCATTATCAATAATTTATGTAAAACTTTATGAACTCTGAAAATTAAAGTCAAAGATCTATCCTTCTTAAACCACAATGTTTATATACCATTGTGCTACATTTTAAGGGAAGTATGATTAATTGTCAATAGTATGTCTCAAAATTTGTTAGGAAAAACAAGTTCAGACTACAAATTCAATAAATAATTGATAAAAAGTTAATTATGCATGCCTATGGGCAAATGTTCAGTCTCAGATCAGTAATTTTGGTGACATAAATTAGCAGAAATTCCCAAAATAATATGCCAGATTCCTCAAACTGTCAGTAACATTCAAAACAAGTCCCAGTTGTGTTATTATAGGATAAGAGCAAAAGCAGATGGATTTTGGAAAGCTATAATTTGGACATTGCAAGAGCCTTTAGAAATTGTCCTTATGAGATAACAAGTAGAATCAAAACAAAACTAGGATAAGAATGAAGAACTTTGCGTGTGTTGTCTTGCGTAAAAAGACTGAAATTCAAGTCCTCCATTGTGATGAAGGCACTATTTTCATATTACATAGCAGTTTTGTTATGCTCTACATTTTTAAAATACCTTTTACCTGTTAGAGATAAACCTTTCCTCATTGCTGAAATGAAAAGAGGATTAGACACTTGTTATTGATAAAATATAGGTGGAACATCAACACTGTCTTCTACTAACCATGTTATACCTAAGCAGAGGTGGCCATCAACAGAATGTGTTAGGTCATGACGGAAAGCCTAAACACATAAACTTGTTTTTTTAAGAAGATTGCTAGTGTGAAGGGATCACATAAAATGTCCACTTGTCCTGCCTTCCAGCCTCTCAGCCTCACTATCTGTCCTCAACTGGGCAGTCAGGTGTCCCTGGTGGAATGAAGCCCAGTTACCCAGATCAGAATGTAGCTAGACAATTCAACCATTATGTTGAGTCTACTCCTTCCTACCTCAGTCTTCTCATCCCTCTAACTTTCTTCCTGGGATAACTTTTGAAATAAGCAATTTACACATAAATCAGGCCTCAATAGAAGTGTTGAATCAAGCAATATCAAGAAACTTTAAGAAGTACAAATTGGCATTTACAAAATAGCCATGGGGATGTAAAGTACAGTGTAGGAAATGGAGAAGCCAAAGAACTTGTAAGCATGACCCATGGACATGAACAATGGTGTTGGGATTGCCTGAGGGAATGGGGGGTGCCAAGTGGAAGGGGGCAAAGGAAAAATTGGGATAACTGTAATAGCATAATCAATAAAATATAATTAAAAAAACTTTAGAGAACTTTTAGTTCAACATCATACTATTTTTGAGAAGGCAATAATATTTAAAAGTGTTTTATAGGATTTGCACGAATTTGGTTAGAACTGTCATAAATACAGTAAAATACCTGCTAAGCAAAATACAATTTTGTAGATGGAGTGGTAGATAAGAAGATTATCTTTGGTGCACATTTACAGGTTCAATTAGTCAATTATACATGTGCTGTAACATTTGTAAGAATAAAATTTTTTGGTGGACAATTTGTGCTTTGGTTGGCTACTGCTCATGCCATCTTAATTTTAAAAACATTCCTAATAATGGGCAAGAAAAACTTGATTGTAGGAGGTACCCAGATGAAATATTGGTACAAGCCCCTGGACCTGTAAGATGCTATGGAAGAAGCTGGATTCTTAAAATGGAAAAAAAGCAACAAAAAAAATGAACAATATTAACAACAAATGGAACTAATGGACCTTCCTTGGATCAAAGCTAAAACTAATATAACAAAAATATTGTATTAGTCCTGGCTGGGTGTCTCAGTTGGTTGAAGTTTTGTCTCATACACCAAAATGCTGCAAGTTCAATCCTTGGTCAGGGCACTTACCTAGGTTGCTGGTTCCATTCCCAGTTGGGATGCATACAAGAGGCAACCAATCGATGTATCATTCTTACCTTGATATTTCTCTCTCTCCCTATTCCTCTCTTTCTAAAATCAATAAACATGTCCTTGGGTGAGCATTAAAAATTATATAATAATGTATTATGTAAAAATATTGTATGAATATAATTGTTATAACTATAATATTATATTTACACATTCTACTTATACTATAAATATTATAAATATAGCCATAAATATTATGTAAAATAAAGAAATATAAACATAAATTATATTAGTATGTAAAATAATCTATAAAACACAATAAATAAATAACATAAAATATAATTAAATTTTAAAATAAATATGCAGATGCTCATTTATCTTCATGGAGTTAAAATTACCTTGCTCTCTCCAGAAAGTTTCATCAGGTGAGTAATCTATTTATACCCTCTTGGTGCACATGAGGTGTCATCAGTCTTAATATAATGCCAACTTTGAATGTAAGTCCTGCACACCTTTGGGATTGACCACAACACCAGGATATTTCTTGCAATTCACTTTATATAAAAGTTACTTATTATTTCACGAAGGATGTGCCAAAAGATGATTATATAACAGTTTAATGTTAGTTAATTTCCACTAATAAAAGACAAAGCATGTACATAAAATAATACTTAAATTTATCCTTAAGTAAAGCAAAAGAGAAACTGAATTAGTATTATTTTGAGAGCTTAAAAAATATTGAATTTTTTTATTATAACGTCATTTAGAATAGTTCAAACTGTACAAGAATCTTTTAATGAAACTTATTGGTGAAATTTAAATTTGGTGAAATATATTAAAAATCAAAATGGACATAGCTTTTGGAAAAGTTTTATTTTACACACCTATTAAAGAATGGTATGCGGAGACAAAAATATATTAACTGTGAAGATATGTGGACAGAAACGCTTCTACATTTTTAATAAAAGAAGCAAGGAAACAAGAAAAATATAAAGGACAAAAAAAAGCTTTTGTAAGACTTGCTATCTATACTTAGTTCAGTACTAAAAGCCCAACACAAAGCATGTGGGTTCTGAGTTGTAATATTGACTTCAAGGTTCTCATAACTAAGATAATGACGGTAATTCTTCATCAGAGTAACTCAGGGAATAATGTCTGTTCTAATCCAGGCCAGATGTTCTGTTCCAAGTAGTTTTACTTTCATTCAGACTCATCCAATATTTGCACATCTTCCTTTAGGGACTTGGTCACTAAAGCAATTCATATGTTTGCTCACACACCAGTCTACGGTTAGAAATAACTTTCAGGCCCGGTTGGTGTAGCTCAGTGGATTGAGCATGGGCTGGGAACCAGAGGGTCCAGGTTCGATTCCCAGTCAGGGCACATGCCTGGGTTGCGGGCCGGGTCCCCAATGAGGGCCATGTGAGAGGCAACCATACATTGCTCTTTCTCCCTCCCTTCTCCTCTCTCTGAAAATAAATAAATACAATCTTAAAAAAAAAAGAGTTGTGGCCATTCACATCCAGTTTAAAAAAAAAAAAAAGAAATAACTTTCAGATTTTGGCAGCACAATATCCCTGATCGTTGTAAATAATGGGCTTCAGCACCCTCTTCCATGGCTTCCTCCCCCTTAGTACTCCTGGGTGTTCATGAGTTCTCTCCCATGTGTTCTCAAATGGTGCTGACTATGTTCTTCCCCCTCTGAGCCCATGTTTGCTGGTGCAGCCACACAGAGTGCTAGGTGGAGGGGCGCTGGGCCCACACCGGAGATCCTTTTCTTGCTGACACAGACCAAATCCCATCCCACCCTCTTTATGCAGGGATCCTCTGTGTTTGAAACAATGATTCTCAAACCAGAGGATCAAACTATACACAAGGTGTCTGTCTTTCTTCAGCTCTCTCTCTTAGGTACACACTCTGTGCATATATTTTATGTAGTATATGTTATGTTCATAATACATGGTTGTACAAAACTTAGTTTACAATTGTTCATTTGAAAATAATGTAATAATAAATAATAATAAAATAATAAACTTTGTGTTTGGCATATTCACAACTGTAAACCTCCTTTTGCCCCACACCTATATATGTTATATGATATATAAGATATAACACACATCGTGTACATCTATACATATATGTATTATGTATAACTCATAATAAATATATATGTATATCTTCTTTAAAATCTTTATGCAAACTTTCCATAGTCCAATTTTACACATACCTATTTTTTGAGAAGCATATATAAGATATTTAACATTTATTCAATAAAAACTTAACAGGGTACTGCATTACTATGTGAGAAAAATAATATTTTTGAATCTATATGTCTACCATGTGTATTTTATATGTATGTATTGCATATATTTTAAATAAATGGATGTCTTTTAAATTAAAAATTATTGCTTTGAGAATACAAGTGGAGTATAATGCCTCATCTTCTATTATTTTCTATATTACTAAGGGTTATAGCCATAAAATTTTAAAAAATAGACTAAATTAAAATCTAAACCTCATTCTGATCCAATTCAATGATTTGCCCAACATCTGTAAACCTCCCATAACTAACAAAATTCGTAATAATTTTAACCTTAAGTAAAATGCATAGTAAGTTAGCATTATGTACAAATGGTATGAAATATGAGCATAATCATAGTCTTTTCGGTTTTAATTCAATGCAAATAAATGACTGGGCTTGGGGACTGTTTCAGTGATTCTCCCAGATATGGAAGCCTTCTACTAATACTACAGTGAATTCATTTGACCTTAAGTTGTGAAGTAGGACTGAAAGGGCAAGTGCTCTTTTTAGAGAAGCTTCTTGTCACTCAAATTCAGTGTCAGTCAGATCAACGTCCTTTTAGTTTTATGTTACATTATAGATCCCTCAGGTTCCATTGTTTCTCTTTTTATAACATTGTATACATTTGATTACTTAAGTTAGCAGTCAAGGATATGCTTTCATTTCTGTGCTGATATGCAAACTATTTAAAAATTTGTTTTGAAAACCTTTTGTGTGCATCTTAAATCTTTGTCTTTTAATACTTTCTTTTTAAAAAATAGCTAAAATATGTTCTTAGTTGCAGAGAAAAACATGCCAATTTTTAACTATATAGATATTTTTCTACTTCTACTGTTTTTTTCCTGATTATGCTATTAAAAACCATTGTAATTCTTAAAGCACATGACTCATAAAGCAAGTGGACCTACCTAGTCAGTTAGAATACTGGATGGGTGGCCTTTGTAGGCATGTCGTAAGCAAGTTTCCTACACTGTTTCCTTTGCTCCCCCTTTTAAAAGAAATCTGAATTTTAAAATGAACAACCTGATGAATTCTATTTACTGTGGCAAGTTTTATAGTAGATGTTCATTGTTCTCATTTTTTAACTGCTGCTGCAAAATTATGTAGTATTATTTTATCTTCTATGAAATATTTGTATCCAAATATTCCGTAGTCCATAGTTTTGCACATACCCATTCTGTAGTTTTCTGATAGTCAAGCATAAGTAAGACAAATTAACATTTTATTCAATAAGAATTTACCAAATGTGTAGACTATTACTATGTGAGAAAAGTGAGATTTTTCTGAATGTGTATGTCTACGTTTAGCAAAGACAGAAATGTTAGTACAGTCAGGGAACATAACACTTCATTTTGGTCTTTGTGGATACAAAAGCCATCTTATGTGGTAATTAGAAGAATGTCATTCAGAGTAGAAGGAGGTGGAAATAAAATACATATAATTGAGGATATGGAAAAGTACAGTTTATGCTCAAGAAATAGCTAGCAAATTAAGTGGACAAAGTACTTACAGTGGAAAAATATTTGAAAAGATAATTCTATATTGAGTTTCTAATAGGTGTAAGTAACTTCATATAAATTATCTTATTCAGGCATGGAAATGATTTTAAATACAATTATTATGATTTCACAAATACTAAAATCTAGAATAAAGCATGTGAATCAAGTTGCCTAAAATCACAGAGCAAATAATTGGAGCTAAGACTGAATCCAAGATATTGGTGGGTGTTCTCTATCAGTGTTCTTTAGCTAGACTCCATTCGCTAAACCATGCAACCTTGTTAAGGCAAGGCCAGTGAGTATGTTGGGACCAAGCGCTGGAGATATTTGAAGATCAGGAAAATCATTCTCCACAATTCCCACTCCTACTCCTTCTTGGGGGACATCTTTGGTCACTATTTCACAGGTCCAGTTCTAAATTAATCCATTACTCCTATAACATGTTTTTACATCATCAAAATTTTTTTACAGGTTATAATTCTTATTTCTTGCAAAATTCAAAACTATCACTTAATCATTTAATCCTATCCCTTCTTGAGTTAAACAGAGACTTCAAAATGCAGTTGCTTTTTAAAGTGTTCCCTTGTGCCTCCAGGGAGTTATTAACTCCAATTAACCCATAACAATCAGTGTATAATTTTATGTTAGAGTCTTATCCCTTAAAATCACTGGTTCTCAACTCTGAATACACATTTCAAGCACATGGAGAACTTTTAAAACCATGAAATTTTCACTCATCTCACAGATAATATTTTAAATTTTTGTTGATTTGGGCCAGAAATTTGGCCATTTCAAAGCTACCAAATTGCTTCTAACATGCAGTTAAGGTTAAGAATGACTGTCCCATAATATAGTGCATTACATGTAAATCTCGCATGCATTACATGTATATTCACATGTATTACATGTATATCTCAACCCACATCACTCCAATGAACTTTCATGGGCAGGTGCTGAAAAAGTCATTTTCAAAACGTCTATGTGTAAGCCATGTCCTGTCATAGAATTATAATAAGGGAAAAAAGGTGTGGAAAAGACAGAAACTTCAGTGGAATATATAGATGTAATGGAAGAAACAGGAGAGCATAATGTGGTATAAGTCAGGGAAGCAATTTTTCAAGGAGGTAGCCATAAAGTGTATAAAATATTTTGTATATTTTAGGGAAGATGATTTCAGACAAGAGGAATTTACATATGGCAAGTTGTAATGATTGCTATTAAACAAGAGGACCATTCAAAAGTGGAGTGTTGGGGGTAGAAAGCAGCTTGAAAGGAGTTTAGGTATAAATAACGGGTAAAGTTAAATAGAAGTGTAGATATAGAATTGTCATTACTTGTGATATTTAGAAAAAGAAATAAATAAAAAATATTGGACGCTTACTTGATCATCTTATTAGAAGAAAATTTAGTCTTGTTTCATTTCTTTGTTTTAGGTTAGCATGGTGAGTGTTGAACAGGTATGCAGAAAGTGAGTATGGAATTAAAGGAAGTTAAGTATTTTAAGTTGTTGTAGAAAGCTCTATAGAAATTAAAGTTGTTGTTTTTTATTAGCCTCCTATTTTGGATTTTGTGAAATAATTTATCATCTATCTATCTATATCTGGTTCTGTCCCTGAAATATATTCTCTAAATTTTCTTCTTTGGCATTTTATCTGTACAACCCTGCTCCATCCCATTCAAAACACTGGCTATACATCCATGATTTTTAGCCACCATGTACACACTTAAGAGAAACAAATCTATTGTAGGTAACATTGCAAATTTCCTGTTCTGTAAAACTATATTTCCAAAAGCTTATCTATACAATCAAACTCAGTGTTTCCTTACTTGAACTGATTCTTCTTTTCAACAGTCCATCTCTGTTATTTTCGTATATCAGCTAGGGGCACAAGGTGCTGCTTTCTGAGCGATCTGCTCCTGTTACCACTGCCCTGGCTCCAGGTACCTCAAAATGATTGCAATTCTTTTATAAGTGAATTTGTTATCTCCAGTTCCCTTTCTAAATATTCTACTCTTCTTAACTAAGACCTAGGTTCTAAAATATATATCTGGTTATGACATTGTCTTACTAAAAAAAAAAACAAACAAACAAACAAAAAAAAAAAACTGACTCTTCCTCATTCTCTTCAGAATGAGTTCCAAACACTGAAATACTTGTATATCTTTCAATGTCCCCACTTTTCAATAATCTCCTCTAATACCTTCTCTAATACTTAAGAATTAACTTTTAGCCTGATGACACAAGACCTTTTGTTTTCTGAGTACACCCTAAATCAAATCCTTGATTCTCCATATAACATGACTTCTTATCATAAACTCATACTTGACAAAATTAATTAGTAAAATATATTATACAATAGCATTTTTAAAGTCCAAAGAACTGGGATTAAATGTTCAAGATGATGGAGAAAAATACAAAGCGATCTAGGGATAGTTTTAGGAACTATAATATCTACCCTGCCCAGCTAAGGTGTGAAAACACCTGACCTGCTTTTGGATTTGATTTAAAAGTACTCCCAGTTTTTAGGGACTCAACTTACATGCATTTATTGCAAACAACTAAGTACATCATTAACTCTCAGAGCTGAAAGCAATCTTTGTCTAAAACTCTATTCACCACTTAAAAGTGTTTTAATATCAGCATTATTTATACATTTGTCTCCAGCTTTATATTACAAACTTACAGAAAGCAGATACTAATTATTACTTCTGTTTCTTGTTCTGGACAATGAATATATTAATTATTCAACACACCATCCTTTAATTATATTATTCAGCCTTTAAATTGCAAAGGTCAAGGAGGAAAATCTCTATGTACCACTGTGTTTTAAATCAGCTCAATAGAGTTCTGAATTTGGGAGAGTTTCTTAATATCCGTACCTTGCTGGATGAGGCTGATGACTCTTTATCTGAAACAATATTCCCTGGGATGTTTAATACTGTTAACAAGTTTTTTTTTAATGATTCAAGCCTGTATTTCCATTTGTAGATTTATATAATTTTTATTTAGGGACATGGCATAATTTAACTTTGTGTGGAAGGAGCACATATCTTGGATCATGCAGAGCATTTACAGAAAAAGGACTGAAATGTTAGCAAGGTATTTCTCCACCTGTAACCAAGCAAACAGAGGCCTGTTCACATGGTGCCTTGGTGTATGACCCAGCAATTGATACTGAATGAAATTGGTTTTTATTTACAACACTCCAAACTGGGGAATGCTAAAGGTACTTCAGCTTGGAGACCTTCTTTCCCATGACACCCAGCACTACCCGTGTTCCCTAAAAAGCTATAAGCCAAAAGCAAATTCAGTATTTCCCCATCTCCGTATCTCAAGCCAGCTGTGCAAACATTTTTGCAGCAGTTCTCTCCTTCAGGATCTGGGGTATGTTGTCATCAGCCTCTGTGTTATAGTCCAAGAAAGCATGTGCTGTGGTACGCTGGATCATGGTGAAGTTCAGGAAAGACACAGGTCCCAAGAGTCCAGATAAATTCAGGGTCTGCAAGTCAGGTCAGTGTCTTGCAAGGCAGGATCCTCAATGGCTTCCGAGTCACCTGGAGCAGGCACAGTCAGAGGAGCAACGTGCCATTCTTTCCCTTACTATACCAGGCCACATGGCTGAATAATCCCTACAAGGTTCAGAGCTGTTATTTCACTACTCACTGCTGGCAGCATGGCTCCTTCCTTCCTCACGCCTCCTCGAATGACTGCCTGCCCTTAGTTTAAATCCTGACCCACAGCCTCCTGTGTGACCTCATCTCTGACTCTTCCCACAGTGAGCTACATTTGCCAGTTTTCTGTATAGTTTACATTCTCTGGGCTGCCATCCCCAGTCAGGGCAAGAGTGATTCTGTGATCCAGGGGATCCACCTCTACTGGGTACATCACAAGTCAGGATACAGTCTGAAAGTCATGTCCACCTTGCCCCAAGGTGGTAGCCCAGCTATTAAACTAGCTACCGAGTTCCATTGTAATGCAAAGTACCTTAATATTATCTTCCCATTCCCCCATCCCCAGCCATGGGCTGTGGGGTTTTCTCCTATTTTTCCAAGCACCAACACCCCTGCACTGTACCCTGTTCAAACCTGTGAGTTAACCCATGTCACTGCATACTCCACAAAGAAGTTTGCAACATTATGTAAAATCTAAACTTCTAATTTATAAGATTCATATGTCATCTTGATAATATTAATAACTATTGTAATAATCATCCTTCTTGTTCTGTTATAGAGCATCCCATTCCTCTAATGCTTTCTTAAATATTAAAAGAATGCTACACACAAGGTGGAAACAAGGTTACTAAAATATAAAATATAATTTAAATCTCGTAGAAAGACCTGTGATAACTTATATCAAAGCATTGCCACTTAAAAAAGAAGGCAGTTTTTTTGTACTTAATTTTTTTTTTCAAATTAACATATGATGGCTAAAGTACAAATGGACAAGACTGAGATTAAGTACTCAGTTATCATGCACAATGTCTGAAATTACTGGAAGGTACATTGGCCAAACATTTTTGAGTTGGATGTGTTTTATATATCTGACGAAAGGAGACTGCTCCTACAAATCTTAATCTCAGTGGATTTGATCAAAATTTTCATTTTAGTTATTTATTTTCCTTCTGTAACTAAGAGAGATATTAAGATTTTATTAGTGTTGTAAGAAAGGGGAAAGAATTTTCCTCTACCCTTTTAGATTTTTGACTGGGACCCTCCTTCCCATGATAGAAAACAGATTAACAGGAGACAAATACATATAAATTTATCAGCATGTTTACCTTGAAAGGACAAAGCCAGCTGCATTTGCTATTGTGGCACCATTTGCTTGGCAGGCCTATGACCTTGTTAAACATGACTGCCATTTTACTCTTCTCAGCTTGTCCCCAGGACTGGAAATTAGTGGAAGCAAGAACAGAACTAACTGCTCCCTATAGCCATAGCAGAAGACAACATTGGAACAAACAACACCCAAACAGCCCAGGGGCCACGCAACAGCAGCCCACACCATTTCTTAACCCAATTAAAATCCAATAAAAGCTCAATGCCCCAATTCCTCAAGGCTTGTGTGTCTTTCCACACCATGCCTCTTTCCTTTCTTGGAAAATTAATAAAAACCTTATTCCCTACACTTTATTCTCTTTGTATATTCTTTCACAGCCCCCAGTCACTGACCACTGTAACATACCTCCTGTTTGCATGGGAGAAACCCAGGAAAACTGAATATCCCAGAATGGTCCAAGCCACCAAGTATTATCTTAAGCTAAAGACAAAGGATGATGTTAATGGAGATAGAAGCCTGGGAGGCTTATGGTTGTTTATCAGGCAAAGTGCAGGAACAAGTACATAACTGCTATGAAGACCTAAGTCATTGCCTTCTTTACTGATACAAGTTTCTAGAGATTTATTCACCCTTCTTTTCCTGATACAGAGAGGAAGACATACTCATAAATTGAGATTTCCTTAATAAATCTATTTTTTTTTACAAAAGGGTAAATTCCACTCAGTATTCATAACTTTTCTGTGTCTGCTATTTCTTAAAAATAATCAGCCTAAAATAATCCTTATGCCAAAGAGACATATTTTAGGGTAACAAATGCTGCTTCCATTCAGAGTCATCTGTTAAGCTACATGTTCAGATAGTACAATATCTGGAAATAGAAAATGAATTAGCTCTAGCTTTCCCCAGTCAGAGTAGGAAGTTTGGTGATTGCTTATTTGCTTGTAATTGACAAGGAGCTTCCTCAACATGCACATTGTGTATATTTTATTGTTTTTGCCATTGTGATTGATTTTTCCCCACTCTTAAATCATATTAAGAATAGCCTTTCTCTTCTCATACTAAATTCAATTTATGTATATTAAAAAAAATAAAATACTACTGTCCCTTAAATAATCATATCTTAGTGAGCTTAACAGTATTGTTTATCTTTTAAATATCTTGGGTAATAGAACTTGACTTTACAAAACATATTTATTTTTTATTCATGGAAGCTATAGTAAATTGTACTTTTTTCTCCTAAGTAAACACCAGGGCTTTTTTGAGAACATATGCCATTTGTTTACTTCAAAGTGAGTTGAATTACCTGAATCATAATGAAGCAGATAGACTCCCACTTAAAACACCAAACACTGTGACACTACTTTAAGTTAATACAATTACATTTGCAGATATGTCCTTTATTTCTCAATGGAAGCAAGGTTGATGACAGTTCACACAAGCAATTTATTAAAATTAGGAAATTGTCACGAAGACTCCAACAGAGGTATGACATTTACTTTTTAAAATCATCCTCAGTTTAATAATAGGTATTTGGATAACTTTTTCTTCTCTTCTCGGGCTCAGCTGGAAAACATTTTTACCGCAAAGGAAGCCTGATTTTATGCATATTTGACTTATGCATATTTGGACTTATGAATACCCCAGTAGCCTATTTGGATTGGCTGTGAATACTGTGAGGCAGATAGCTTTCATTTCTTTTCAAGATGAAAATCTGATATTTTAATAATAATAATAATAATAATAATTATTATTATTATTATTATTATTATTATTATAGAAACAGACACTTTAGATGCTAGGACCCAAGCACCAGGCATTCTCATTTGTGAATGTCCACACACTTTCTGAAATATGTAAAAAACTATGACTTTTATAAATATAAGCTCAAAAATTATAAAATAACCAGGGCTAAGTTGAAAATGTGGTGTCAAATCAGACTTACTATTTTTTTCATAGAATAACTAAAAAGAAACAGTTGTGAAAATAAACTGTCAGAGTAAAACACACACAGAAAATTGGTGCTGAGATATATGATTTTAATTAAATCATGACTGGCATGTGGTTTTTAAGACAGAGATTGACTTGGATTGCTATACTTAAGTATGTATCTGTTGTGCGTTGGTTTAATGTGATGTCAGACCCACTTGTGTATGACTTAAGTGTGTTAGAATGCCATCCTCTCATCTGATGTCATTGATAAGCACTTCAGCAGCCCAGCTGCGGAGGGGAGCTTCTTGGCATTTATTAGTAAGTACATGTGAAGAAGCAACTATGGCAAGGGGACATTTAGACTATAAGTACTGAGAATTTCCAAGAACGATTTCAAAGTTTTGGTTTGAGCAAGGCAACTCTTTGCTAACCAAAAAATTCTTTGAAGACTTCTGGGGCATAAACACCTGCCCAAGTCAAGGCAATATTTTGGTGGGCAGTGGTGAGGGTCCATGCAGGGGCCAGTGAAAAAGATCAGCTTGCCAGCCAACAATGGCATCTTACTTCCCTAGCAAAGTGCTTTCCAAGTGTCTACTCGTGTAAAAAGATGGACATCTGTTAAATTTGAACTCATTCCTTCTATCACCTGTTGTCTGAACTATACTGTAATTTATCTCTCATTGCTTTTAAGTATGTTTTTATTGTTTATTGAGATATATTAATCTACACACTATTGTCTTGTGAAATTATTATAATTCCAATAGCACAACTGTGTTAAATACATTGCTGACAAAGACAGAATTGGTCTCTGAGTATAACTTTACTGTTCAAACAAATGAAAGACCCATTTATTGGTCAAAATCATGAAGACAGATATTTTAGTAATTATAACTTTCTTTTTCATACATAATACATTACTTGATGATTATAGTGTTATTTTACATACATTTTCTTTTTTTTTATTTAAAACACTTTATTTATTTATTCTTAGAGAGAGGAGAAGGGAGGGAGAAAGAGCAACATATGGTTGCCTCTCACATGGCCCTCACTGGGGACCTGGCCTGCAGCCCAGGCATGTGCCCCGACTGGGAATCGAACCAGGACCCTCTGGTTCCCAGCCCGTGCTCAATCCACTGAGCTACACCAGCTGGGCTACATAAATTTTCTTTGTTAAGTCTAGCTAGAAAACATAAACTTGAACATCTGGCCAAGATGGAGGTGTAGGTAGATACACTGTCCCTCCTCGCACAACCAAAAAATGGAGAACAACAAATTTAGAAACAAAAAATAACCAGAACTGCCAGAAAATGGAACTGTATGGACGTCTAAAAACCAAGGAGTTAAAGAAGAAACATTCATCCAGACTGGTAGGACAGGCAGAGACAGGCATTTGAGGTGGAGAGGATTTGCAGCAAGGTGGTGGCTGGAGGAGCAGGTGGTCCCACATTTGCATGGGAATAAACCAGTAGGAAAAACTGGGGAGTGAGACATGTCACACAACCCAGGGTTCCAGTGCAGAGAAATAAAACCTCAAAACCCAACTAAAAAAACCTGTGGGTGTTTTGGCAGCAGGAGAAACTCCCAGCCTCACAGGAGAGTTCCTTGTAGAGACCCACAGGGTCCTAGAATGTACACAAACCTATCTACCTGGGAATCAGCACCTGGAAGGCCCAGTTTGCTTGTGGGTAGTGGAGGAAGTGACTGAAAGCCAGCCAAGAGCTGAGCAAGTAGACTGTTTCCTCTCAGACTCCCCTCCTCCACAACAGGAAGCACCACAATGCACCTATGCAGGTTGCCTCACTCTGGCAAATACCTAAGGCTCCACCCCTTACTACATAATAGGTGCACCAAGACAAAGAAATGGCCCAAATGAAAGAAGAGATCAAAGTTCCAAAAACAATACAAATAAGAGATGAAGAGATAGCCAACCTATCAGATACACAGTTCAAACCACTGGTAATCAGGATGCTCACAGAATTGGTTGAGTATGGTAGCAAAATAGAGGAAAAAGTGAAGGCTACAAAAAGTGAAATAAAGGAAAATGCACAGGGATTCAGCAGGGAAAGGAAGGAAACTGACACTCAAATCAACAACTTGGAGCGGAAGAAAGAAATAAACATTCAGCCAGAACAGAATGATGAAACAAAATACCATATGATCTCACCTTTAACTGGAACACAATCAACAAAAGAAAAAAAAAAGCAAGCAAAATATAACCAGAGACACTGAAAGTAAGAATAATCCAACAGTAACCAGAGGGGAGGTGGGAAGGGATAATGGGTGGAAGGGTTTTCAGGAACAACTATAAAGGGCACATGGACAAAACCACAAGGGAGGGTGGACTCAAGGGAGGGAGGGGGGTTGGCTGGGGTTGGGGGGAGTGGTGGGGGGACATGCAGACAACTATAATTGAAAAACAATAAAAACAATTTAAAAATTCAAAAAATGAAGAAAGGCTTAGGAACCTCCAGGACAACTTTAAACATTCCAACATCTGAATCATAGGGGTGCCAGAGGAACAAGAGGAACAGTAAGAAATTGAAAACTTGTTTGAAAACATAATAAAGGAGAACTTCTCCAGTCTGGCAAAGAAGTAGACTTCTAGGAAGTCCAGGAAGCTCAGATTGTCCCAAAGAATTTGGACCCAAGGAAGCACAAACCAAGGCACATCATAATTAAATTACCCAAATTTAAAGGTAAGGAGAGGGTGGAGAATGGAGGAAAAGGTACAGGGAATAAGAATGGTCTACAAAACATACAGGGGGAGGTTAAGAATAGTATGGGAAATGGAGAAGTCAAAGAATTTATATGTATGACCCATGGACATGAACAAAAGGAGGAGAATGCTGATGGGAGAGGTGGTACAGGGCAGAGGGGAATAAGGGGAGGAAAATGGGGAGAACTGTAATAGCATAATAACATATAGGTTTTTAGAAAGGGACACAGGGACAAAGCCAAAGAGGCTAGGTTCGAGGTTGGGAGGCGGGGATGGGTTGGGCAGGGAGTCTGGTGGGGTGAAAATGCAAACACCTGTATATGAACAACAATAAAAATAAATTTAAAAAAGAAATAAAAAAAAACCCTAAATGGTAATGGCAAAAATACAATAAAATAAAATAAAATAAAACATAAACTTACTTGAGATTCTTATTGTCCCATATTAAATTTGGAATTTGTAGGTAGAGGAGACTAGAATTAGAGTATCTCTTTCTGAAGCACATATATGTTAATGCACTTGATGAAATTCATCATTTGACAGATGGTTATGGAGGACAGATTTTACTCCAATTCTGCTTTAGGAATTGTAAGGTATTGTCAGAGATATAAAGACTGTTTAGACATAGTTCCTCCCTGAAAGCAGCCCAAATGTAAAGAGTCTAAAGCACTTTTTATGAGGATAGCATTCCCCAGTTTCACTGAACTTTCTTCTGACTCCCAAGTCATCAAGAAAAAACTATGTGAAACTTAGCATGGAGGTAGTAAAAATATTTCCAGGATAATTTTCAACATAAGATATCACACTTCATATATCTTATTATTATCATCTATATTAAAAAAAAAACTAAGAAATTATTATGTCATGATTACCTTAATGTGCATAAATTATGATGCATGTACTCAGATCATTTCTTTAAAATATAGTAATCTGATTTAGCCTTAAAACATACAACATTTCTGTCATGTTTTCTGTGCTTCCAAATATTTCTATTATCCTGGAACAAAATATTTGACTACTGGTACTCTGTCTCATCAAAGCAAGGAATTTTTTAAAAACTGTGTAGTTTGACAAAAAATATGTTGTGACGGAACGTGTTAACCACTACAATCATCTTTTTCTAATTTCTTTAATCAGTAATAATAATTGCATTTAGTGTTGCTATTCATGGCCAAACTGCTGATGAGTACTTACCACATTTGGATACTTCTAAAGAAGAATCTATCACTTGCTTTCATTTTCCTTACTTTCACCTCCCCTCCCCTCCAAACGCTGACACTATCCTGAAATTGTTTTATTTTATTTTAATGTGAGCTCAATCTTTTCTAAACTGAAGAAATTATTTTAATAAAAACAGTTACCTACTTGAATAAAAATTTTAATCAAGAATAATGGAAGACCTGCAAAAATAACTTTTGGAAGTGTCTTCAGTTGTAGCATATATATGAGAATCTCTTGGTGATTTTTATTTATGTTGCATAAGCACCAAGTCAATAAAGGCATCCATGAGTGTCAGAAACTGTTGATTATGAGAAATATTTCTTTCCAGCTGAGTATGTGAGTTGTGATAGTAAGTGATAATTGTGCCTTATTTTCTAAAGACTCATTTAATTTCTGGTAAATGAAAACTATCTTTTACAAGGATTACTGAAGCAAGCCATATTTTAAAATTATATTAATTTGCTTTATATGCACAGTGTGAGTGTTCACATGTGCCTCTGTTATTGATACCTGGAGAAGCATAGTGATTCCTGGGATATTTTCTGAAGACTTAATAAAATATGAAACTTTCATCTACTATTGAAAACTTAATAAAACTGGGATTCATAGTGGAGAAAATGTCTAAAGTTAATGTTTCAACTTCTGTATGTGACATTCAGAAGATGATTGTAATTTATTCTGTGAGTAGTCTAAAAATTAATTTTCTGCTTCTTTATTTATTGGATTTTCTTTCTTGTACTGTTTAGATAGGTTTATTCATGGGCTATTTTATTAGTGCAGAATAAATGAAACGTCTTTAAAATATCCAAAATCCTTAACCAATATTGTTTCTTAGTGTTCATTTAATACATTTTCAGTTTCATAAGAAAGAGTTTAAATTCTGACACTAAGCATCGATATGTTTTTACTTTTGTGGGAAGGGGGTCATAATAGATCATTGCTTTCAAATAGTCTTAGGAAAGAAGGATGATTCAAATTTACTTACTTGAAAAATAAAATAATTTTCATGGTTAATTACTTCCCTTGCAATTTAAGGGAAATAGCTGAGCTATTGTTAAGTTGTGTGCTGCATCCTACTGAAATTACTGGGCTATCTACTTATTTTGCCATCATAATCTTGAACTAGAGTCTCTAAATGCAATGTTAGTGCTTTTACAAGTCACTGAGAGGGTGGTCATTTTCTCTGAGCCCATAGAGCACCAGCACATTTCTGAGGGTAAGTGTCCTGCAAAAGACCAAGCCCAGGAAGGTTAAAGGGGGATTCAGGAAACCGGGGGAAAATATGCGGAGCCATCAGGATGTCTGACGTGCCTTCATTCCTGGGTGGGGTGATCCATGTATGCAGGCAAAAAGTCCCACTCCCTTGTATATTAAGTGAACATAAGCTGGCAGGGTGCCAAAATCTAACCTTCTGGTTATATAACAGAGCTTAATTCTGTGCATGCGGGACCTTACTCAAGGTTATATGAACACTGTAGAGTCAGTTGCCAGGGCATCCATCCAAGTGAGGGAGCCAGACACTCCATTGTCCCTACATTCTACCACATTCCACTATGTTCAGGGTTCCTCACCATACAATCTACACAGGGTGTCTTCCACGAGGGTCATTTGGTGAGGAGGGCAGAGCCCTGCACCCAAATGATGCAACCGCAGTACAAGCTGCAACAGCAAGCAACCAAAACACAAGCACTGCAGCCCAAAACAGCAAGGACCCACCACCATTCAGTAGTTAAGGATGACCATCATTCCTGCAGAGGATCACCTGTTAGGTGTTCAATATCATGGGTCTCAGAAGCTAATGCCCGTAGAGCTTGGCTAACATCGTGACAGAGATATGGAATGTACACATAGCATTCAGCCCCAACTAGGGCACACACCCCTCCTTGCAATGCAGTGAACATGTCTAAGGCCATGAGGTTTTGTACAGCTACTTTCTGCAATTGATACACTTCCTCATTTAAGAGGTTCAAGGAATTGTGTATTGCATCCAATGCATGAGCAGTGTGCAAAGCCAAAGCAGTCACTTCAGCCTCAGTTACTATAGAAGCAGATCGAGGAGAAAAAATGGCTAATCGGTGGTACTACCAGGGTGTATGCCTTACCCAGTATCATGCCTTAAACACTTCCCAATTGACTGGCCAGATCATGAGAGTTTTCTGAACTCAGGTAGGCAAATAAGGCCACCTCCAGGTACAATGGCCAGTCCAATTCCCAGGCAAATAAGGCCACCCATGTGAGCCACACACCCAGAGGGCTCCAGTGGGAATTGCAGCCCATATGTTAATCTGCACTTCCTAGTAATGCTTAAGAGCATGTTTCTGACACAGACTTATCAGAGTCCAGACCACTTGGGCTTGTTCTTTAAAGTTCTAAGTACAGAGTGGGGCTGGTCCAGCCAACTCTGTGGCTTTGGTGTGAGCCAACCCGAGTCATCCCATATGGTGTAGCTGAATAACAGCCGAGCCCGGTCATACTGTTGCTCCACCCCAACATAGATATTGGTCTCGGTTGCATTCCATAAGAAATGTGCACTGTTCCACTTCTGTTGTAACCAAGTTCAATTTACAATGGAAGCCAGAGAGATGTACCATAGGAGGCTGGCAGCTGGGCTAAGGTGGATTTTAGAGCAAATCCAGCATGCTAATTGGTTAGCCACTGAGCCATAGGTATGTACCCAGTCCAGTAAGGTGTTAGTTTGTATCTTAGAGTCAAAAAGAAAAGTAGTTATTGGAATTAACAATGGCAAATCATTACCCTCAGGCAAGATACAAGCAAGTTTCTGGCCAGTCAATAAGACAGTGGCTGCCAGACGGGGCTTTCCTAGACATGAATACCATACTTTCCACACTCCGACTAGGGGTTCAGCATGTACTTGCAACAAGAGTGAGGACTCATAATGGGCCATGAAGGAGCTGCAGAGAAGTGTTTTATGGTCTGCTGGCCCTAGGTATGTCACTTGCAATGTTGGGGGCCATGTCCCAATCACCCAGGGCACTATTTGCAAGTTTCTCTCTACCCCTTGTGTCCAAGGGGCAACAATGGCCACCCAATGCATGTGGGGAGCCTTTACCTCCCAAGTTCACATCCAAGTGGCCATTTGCACTTGCTCTGGGCTCTCGGGGATGAGCAATAGAATATTTCCTTGTTTTCCCATGACTGGTTTCAGCAAAGAATCCTTAGTCTGTACCTGTAACTGAATTGGAGCAACAGTCTGGTGGAGTAAGGCTTCCACCGGAGCTCAGCCCGACTCCTACTTCTCTCATTTAGAGTTTGGAGGACAGTCTGTAAGAGTTTCAGCCCCCCAGCCTAGTGGTGGCAGATGTGGCTTTCAAACCCTGTTTTAAGAGACCTTAGTATTATTCGAACATTCCAGCACATTGGGGATGATAGGCCATATGGAACTTCCAATCGATTTGCACGTCTCAGGCCAATTGCTGCACCAAGACCCATGTAAAGTGTGTGCCTTGATCACTATCAATGATTAAGGGTCACCCATAGGCAGCACATAAGCACTCCAGTGCAGCAATCACTGCTTTTTGATCTGGGTGGCATGCAGGGTATACAGCCAACAGTCCAGTGGCCGTGTCCACACATGTGATTGCATACTTATACCCCCCAGAACTGGGTAGCAGTCCAATCCCATCAACCTGCCGCCGGGTCAGACATACTCATCCCTGCACCACCTGCCCAGTATTTCCTACAGGCCTCTTGGGATGTTCTCGTGAGCAGACAGCACAGGTTGCACAAGCTTTCTGTACCTCTGTGAAGATGATAGGTAACTCTCAAGTTTTTATAGTAGACCACATGGTCTTCTGTCCAGCATGTAAGAGGTAATGGCGTAGCCACTAGGCGACTTCTTTTCCTGATGGACCAGTAGCACTGTTTCCAGCCATCACACCTTGGCTAGAGTATCAGCCTCATCATTCCCAGGGGAAGCAAGGGGTACATGCCTGGTCATATGATAGGCAGTGATTTGTTTCTGGCCTAATTCCCATAAGTCTTGCCGCAAGGCCTGCCCTCATAATTGCCTATGCATAACCATCCATTTTTTTGCACACCATGTACTAACATTAGTCTCTGGTACACCACCCAACTATCTGTGCAAATGGTCAGGGACAGTGCTTCATTTGCAACCATGAGCCACGTGGCTCACAGTTCTGCCCACTGGCTACTCTGACCTACTCCAGTGTTTAACCAGAAATGTGTCTGTTTCTGGTTGAATTGTCACAGCACCCGTGCAGCAGGCTGACCCCTGCTGGACCCATCAGTCCATGCATCTGAGAGAATAGGTGCCTGCCCTTCACAGAAGGGGCTAGCTTACATTTCTTCTACAGTGTCAGGAGAAGTTGATTTTTCATCTACATAAATAACAGGACTTAGCACCTCCTGTAGCTCAACCCAAAGGGAGCTAGTCGATAAAGTGCTTCTTTGTTTCAGATAAGCCCCCCATGAGCTAATGTGGACATCTGGGCAGTCCCACTGTGATGTGTGGCCATCCAGTCTCGGACCCACCCTGCAATAGGGTATGTGGTTCTTACTGTCACAGGGCCAGTTTCTGTTATAGCCTCCATGGCCAACAGGGCAGCATACACCACCACCAGTTGCTTTACAGTTAGGGAGTATCATATCTCTGTTGCGTTTCATAGTTGGGACCAGAAGCCTATGTGTTGTTGTAGTCCTTCCAATTGCTGTCAAAGACCCACCCAAAGCCTTCTTGAGTCACATGCATACCTAGCTCACAAGGTCTGGCAAGATCTAGAGCATACAAGGCCTGAGCGCATTCAATGATGTACTTTGCTCCTTGGAACACTTGTTCCAAGGTCAGGGTCCAGTACCATCTTGTTCCTTTTTTTTTTTTTACCAAAGCATGAAGGTGTAAACAACTTGAGCGAGGTAAGGCATGAACACTCCCCAGAACCCAAGCAGGCCTAAAAGCATTTGGAGCTACTTAACAGTAGTAGGGGTAGGATACACCTGAATCTTACCTATCACTGCATCAGGGATTACTTTTGTCTTACCTGACCAGACAACCCTCAAGAATTTGACAGATAATCCAGGCCCTCGCAGCTTGGTTTCAATGAATGCCCAACCAAATGACTTCAGTTGTGACAACACTTGTCATTGGCAGTGATACTGCCTTTTCTAATTCTGTAAGAGAATCACAGGTTAGCAAAATATAATCAACATAGTGAAAAAGGTGTACTGCTGCAGGCTATGGCCACTTAGCCAGGTCTTCTGCTACAAGCCCATGACAGATAGTCAAACTATGGAAATACCCTTGAGGGAGCACTGTAAAGGTCCATTGCCAGCCCTCCCAGGTAAAAGCAAACTGATATTTACTCTCTGGAGCAATATTAGTGGAGAAAAAGGCATTTGCCTTGTGGCATTGGCCACAAAATAGCAGGTTCCCAGCTCATTGGTCAACCAGTCCATCAAATCCACAACAGAAGAGACCACTTCATGTATCAGGGAAATGACCTTATTGAGCTCCCAATGATCTACTGTCATTCTCCATGTGCCATCCGGCTTCTGCACTGGTTACACAGGGGAGTTGAAGGGACTGTGAGCAGCCCTAATTATCCCCACCTTTTCCAACTCTCCTATAGTTGCTGTCACCTCCTTATGGTCCCCTGGTAGCTGGTACTGCTTAACCACCATCACCCATAGTGGGGATGGCAACTGAAATGGGAGGATTCTCAGCATACCCCTGCAGAATAGCTTGTACCACTGGCACTCGCAAGCAGAACTCCCCAGCACTGGCTTGCAGCCACAATTCTTGGAGCACATCAATGCCCAGGATATACTCAGGTATGGGGGGAGATACACACACAGTATATTCATGGGTAAGGGCTATCACCCAATACTCAGGGAGAGCCACACCACTTTCATCTTCACACTGATCCACCAAGTTACCATCAATAGAGGCCTCGGGGTCTGGAAACTTGTCAGGGTTTCCACACAGGAATGTACATTCTACACCCATATTTACTAAGTTCAGGACACTCTGGACTTTTGTAGGGGAGCAGTGGATAGCCAATTCCACATGCATCCTCTGGTCCCTACCCGCCCCCTATAGATGGGTTCCTTGGCCCTCCTCCTATTCAAAGTGCCAAAGGATATTTCCTTCTCAGGAGGTTGGTACAGCCAGATGGTCTTCCAGATGCACAGGACAGGCTTCTCAGGGTACACCCCCAGGGTTTCCCCTTTGCCTCCTTCTTCTTTGGCACTGCAGGGAATGTTGGTTAGTTCAAAACTATTTCCATAGTTCTGATAAGTATGTATTTGGCTTTCCATCAATCTTACTTTGATCTACTCCAGCTTCCAAAAGATCTACCCATATCTGGGTCCTAGTCATACGCACAGGGTTGCTTTTTGCCTGAGAGACAGAGGACGCTCCACATCCGAACTGCTTTCTGCTGCTGCCACCTCTCCCCTCTCCCAGACTTGCCACCACTGCGGTGATGTCATTAATATGGCACCCAACATCTGAGCCAACATGGCTGTGAGTGATCCAAAAGAGGTAGAGGAGGCATGCTGCAGTACTAGATCCTTCATCCTTGCCATAAAGCATTCATCACTGGGGCCATGAGTATTGGGATTAAACATGGCCTGGCACATGCCTATCTCCTGTAGGATCTGTACTAAGTCTGCATAAGACTGCCATTTACTCACAGTGTCTGGCACATCTCCTGCAACCACCCAGACTGCACGGAGAGCAGCCATGACCCATTCTAACAGAGAATGACGTTCCTGACTCTTCTGTACCGCCAGCTATTTTGCAGCCTGCTGATGCAGAGAGGATTGAGTTGTAATGGAAGCTAACTTTTCCATCTCATTATCAGTGTACACAATAGTATCCACCCTTAAACCTCAAAGGTGGAGGAGCCACACTGCCAAGGGCTCCCTCAACCACTGCCGGAACTGCTTCCCCAGATCTACGAACTTAGCCTGAGTATAGGGGTGATAGGTAGTGTGCTCAACCATCTGGGCAGGCTGCAGATTCCCCCAGGTTCAATAGGTTGCTGTGATTTCATTTTCTGTATCACTACTGGGCAGGCCTGCAAGAGACTGGGTTCCTCCTTCTCCTCTTCCTCTTCTTCCTCCTCCTCTTCTTCCTCCAACTTATCTACTAGGAGCAGGGAGAGGGACTGCCATGACTCCATTGTTTTGTGGTACTCCTCCAGGGCATGGAACTGAGCCTCTAAGTCTTCTTCTGTCTCTGAGTTCTCATAACTTTACTGCATTGTGAAGCACAGTCATCACAGCTGGCAGAGTTGTAAGAAACACCCAGCACATGGCCCCTGCAGCTGACCAGTGATTCAGCTGTTC
Source organism: Micronycteris hirsuta (assembly GCA_004026765.1). Lineage (NCBI taxonomy): Eukaryota > Metazoa > Chordata > Mammalia > Chiroptera > Phyllostomidae > Micronycteris > Micronycteris hirsuta. Next base: position 12,058 of record PVJI01012197.1, on the reverse strand, counting down.
CAGAGTCTCCCCTACTACCCACAGAGCTTTCTCTACCATGTTGGGAGCACCACTAGCATTGGGCCAGCTCTGGGGTGGAGCCCAAGCTGCAAGGAGACTTTCTACTGCTCGCCACATGCTGGTGGCAGGTCACCCCTGTAAACCCCCTTCCAAGGGTGCTGATGGCTCTATATCATACTGTGATGAATCCTACCAATGACACCAAATATCCTACAAGCATTCAAGCTTGGACAGGTTAACACAGGATTCAGGCAGCCAAAAGAAAATACATGGAGCCATGGTAATGTCTGACATGCCTTTATTCCAGGGTAGGGTGATCCAGATGCAAAGGAGGAAAGTTCCAACCCCCCATACTAAGTGAACACAGAGCTATTGGAGTGCCAATATATGACCTTCTGGTTATATAACAGAGCTTAATTCTGTGCATGAGGGCCCTTACTCAAGGTTATATGAACACTTGTGGAATCATAGTTGCCCGCATATCTGGGCGAGGGAGCCTGACTGCAGATTCCATGGTCCCTACAGTAAGTCTCCCTTGTCTGATGCCCTTTAATGAGCCACAATTCAGTTAAGTTAAAGGTAGTATTTTCATGTGTTTTACACTCATCGAATGAGAGAAGGAAACCATGGATATTATCTACTAATGTCAAGCATGCTGTTTATTATAAGTTTTTACTTACTAAACAAAATAGAACGTATCATTATTGGTGAGCTTACGTCATCTGTCATACTCATTTTGTTTGTTCCCTTATTATTTCAGATACTTACATATCTACTAGAGTCATGCTACACTCTACTTCTCTCACAAATGTGTCTGTCATTGAGCTCCTAATCAAATCATTCAGTTAAATTGACTCTTTATTTGCTGGGGCAGGGGGTAGGAGGGAGAGAAGGTGTCATGTTGCAATTCTCACTTGATGATTGAAAAAATTGTCTTTATTCTGATAACTTAGAGATGAGAATAAACTTGATAATATATTTTACAAAATAATAGTAATAGAGTAAGTTGGAGGTTGTGGAAAGTATACTTCTTTCTCTAATATATTCATATACTTTCTATGTTCTAGATACAAATACAGTAAAATATTTCTACCTGGTGTAAATCAACCATAATGACAATTGCAAGGAAAGAAGTATAGGTGATTACTTTTTTAAAAAATGATTTAAGACCCTATTCCATAGTGCGTTTTCCAAAACTCATTCAGCAGTTTTGCCCGCTAAGCTATCCATGCTTAGTAAAAGAGGAAGAGTTGTTATACAATATAAAACCATTACTAAAGGTTATATTATGCAGTGTCCATTATTTGCTAAATACTGTTTGAGAAATTGGGACAGGGCAATGAAACCAGTCATAATGTCCTTGTGTTCCTAGAGTCTATATTCCAATTAGGAGGGCACAATGTGACCAGTAAAAAAGTTACTTCAGAGGTGAGGAGTGCTAGGGAGAAATAAAACCAGGATACATTAAAACAATTTGTGTCTGAAATAAATATAAGGGAAACAATTCTTGCATACCTATATTCACAAACACATACATACCTAAAATGAAAACTAATTGTCTTCAAATTGCTATATAACAAGTTCAGGTTTGTTTTCATTGTCATGAGTAACACAAAGAGATCAGTAGAGGTATTTGGACAAATATATCTAGTGTAAAGATAAGAATCTATCCAGGTGAGTCCCGGCCAAGATAGTGGTGTAGGTAGAAATGCTTTGCTTTCTCGCACAACCAAAGGAAAGACAACAACCAATCTAAAAACGATAAATAACCAGAACTACCGGAAAATCAAACTTCATGGAACTATGACAACCAAGGAGTTAAAGAAACATTCACCCAGACCAGTAGGAGGGGCAGAGATGGGAGATGTGCATCTGAGCAGAGAGGACTCACAGCAAGGTGGCAGACCTCCCAGGCAGGGCTGGCTAGACAGGAGACTAAAGACTCAAAGCAAGCTCTAAACTACTGCAGATGTTGTGTTGGTGGGAGAAAGGAGGCTAGAGCATATCTAGTAGCATTGTTCCTTATCTGACCCCTCCCCTACAGATAGAACCACAGCACAGCAAAGAGAGTTACCTTGCCCTGGTGAACCTGGTGAATACTGAGGCCCCACTCCCTTACAACATAACAGGCACACCAAGACAAAGAAATATGGCCTAAGTGAAAGAACAGATAAAAACTCCAGAAAAAGGAGCTAAGCAAAGAATATATAGCCAACTGATCTGATGCAGAGTTCAAAACGCTGATAATCAGGATGCTCACAGAATTGATTGAGCTCGACTGCAAAGTGAAGAAACAAATGAAGGCTACCCAAAGTGAAATAAAGCAAAATATACAGGTAACCAACAGGGAAGGGAAGGAAAGTGGGACTCAAATCAATGACTTCAGACAAAAAGAAGAAATAAACATCCAACCAGAACAGAATGAAGAAACAAGAATTCAAAAAATAAGGAGAGGCTTAGGAAACTTGGGGACAACTTTAAAGGCTCTAACATCAGAATCATAGGGTTGTCAGAAGGAGAAGAACAAGAGCAAGGAATTGAAATTTTATTTGAACAAATAATGAAGGAAAATGTCCCCAATCTGGTAAAGGAAATAGCCTTCCACAAAGTCCAGGAAGCCCAGAGAGTCCCAAAGAAATTGGACCCAAAGAGGAACACACCAAGGCACATCATCATTAAGTTACCCAAGATTAAAGATAAAAAGAGAATTTTAAAAGTAGCAAGAGGAAAGGAGACAATTACCTACAAAGGAGTCTCCATAAGGCTATCAGCTGATTTCTCAAAAGGAACCTTCCAGGCAAGAAGGGGCTGGAAAGAAGTATCCGAAGTCATGAAAAGCAAGGACCTACATCCAAGAATACTCTATCCAGCAAAGCTATCATTTAGAATGGAAGGGCTTCACAGATAATGTCAAGTTAAAGAAGTTCTTTATCACCAAACCTTTATTATATGGAATATTAAAGGGACTTATCTAAGAAATAGAAGAAGATAAAAACTATGAACATTAAAATGACAACAAAGTCACAACTATCAACAACTGAACCTAAAAAATGAAAACAAAAACTAAGCAAACAACTAGAACAGGAACAGAATCAGAGAAATGGAGATCACATGGAGGGTTTTCAGTAGAGAGGGAGAGGGGAAGATTGTGGGGAAAGGTACAGGGAATAAGAAGCATAATTGGTAGGCATAAAATAGATGGGGAGAGGTTAAGAATGGTATAGGAAACAAAGAAGTCAAAGAACATATATATAAGCTATGGGCATGAACTAAGGGGAGAATACTGGAAGGTTGGGGGTGCAATGTGGAGGGGGAACAAAGGGAAGAAAAATATTGGGAAAACCGTAATAGCATAATCAATAAAATATACTTTAAAAATAATCTAATCCAATTACATCAGTCAAAAATCTTGTAAATAACTACCTAAAAGGTAGTAACTAAAAGTTTAGCTGTAGAAATGTGATTCAAACTCAATCTACACATATTTTTTAAGTGCAGCCAAAAAAGTATAATGATTATATCCACTTTATGTTACATTACTATTAACATGAACATGGCTCCAGGATTTTCATTTCAAATCTACCTTATAAAAGATAAATGATATAATTGTATTGACTGTCTGAGTCTATGCAAACCTATGATTCAATATTCTCTTTCCATATAAACTCACTGGACTCTGTATTATAACTTTCCTGAGGAAGATTATAAATGCTGAATTTTAAAAATTAGTAAAAAATAATATAATAATATTAAAAGTTTTAAGAATCCAACTCTTCCCAAATGCCTTTCACAAAGAAATAAAATATATTTTTTATGTTAAGGATTAGAATTGATATCATTAAATATGTGCATTCTTATCAGCATTTTGATCTTTGAAGATTATTATTCAAGAATACTGCCAGAAGAGCTTGTGTGTTATGATGGCATTTATCAATGAAATTGGATGTTACTTTATCCCAGTAACATATTTTTCTGAGTGATAGTTGATAATTATACCTTGATCTTCCCAGCACTGTTGATTTATTTAACAAAATATATTTTATGTTTATAGTTTACATACTGTAGTAGACTAAAAACATTAAAGATGAAAAGATGTCCACACCTTATTTGCCCAAAACCTGTGACTATGTTAATTGGGTCATGTAGATTTTATTACATTAAAGATCTTGTTATGGGAGCACTATCCTGTATTGTCCTATATGAACCCGATGGAGTCAAAGAGGGAAGTAGGAGGTGAGAGATGACAAGGCAATGTGACAAAGGAGGCAGAGATTGGAATGACAAAGCCATAAGATCAGGAATGCGGGCAGCTTCTAGAACTGGAAAAGTCAAGAAACCTGTTCTTCCCTGAAACCTCCAAAATTAATTAGCCCTGCTGACACCTGTTAACATCTTAATTTTAAACCTATTAAACTCATATTAGACTTCTGACTTTAAGAACTGTAAATGAATACATAAGTGTTATTTTACTCCACTAAGTTTGTGGTAATTTCTATGGTAAAGAGAATAAAGTCAGTCAGACACACACTAAACTGCATTTAATATGATAGAAAGACAAGATGAAATTCTAAAATATTAAAGAGGAATCATAATGATATATAACTCTAATCCTTTCCTAAAGCATTGAAAGAAAAGATCTTGACATTGTTCGGATAATGTTCAATACATACTTACAACATAGACAACTGTATCAGAGTTTTTGAGGAATATAATTGGAAGCAAACAGATTCACTTCCTCTAAAAAGTAATCAGTGGAAATTATCCTTTGAGGATTTTAGAGAATATTCATTTTAGAATACTATTTATATTTATTATTTCCTTTTTTCCCCTCATGCATTTTTAGGAGGGTAAAGTATGTAATTCATGGAACTTATTAAAACCAAAACTATATATAACCCTATACCCACATCTGCGTTCTTTAACTAAAACCTTAAGTGTGAAAGAAACTATCAAGTGTGTTTATGGTTGAAAAAATGATGACAACACACAGAGCAAGCTTCTGATTATGGTTATCTCTCACTATATTCTATCTTTTATGCCATGAAGTATGCAGCATATTTGTAAAATGACACAACACTCTCTGGCACAGTTGGGATACCACCCCAGATAGATGATGCTTGTGTATGAAAGAAGGCACAGTACTATTTCTCAGATCACTGCTTTAAAGCCTGCAATCTGAAATAAAATAATGGACTTACTTTTTAGGCTTGAGGAATATTACTGCTTGTCATTGTTAACATCTACAAAATCCGATTCAAGGGAGCATTTTTTTTTTCATTTTGTTTTATGTTCAATGTTCACTTCTTGCTTTGAGTTCCAGCTGTAGATGGAATTTACTTCCAAAATAAAGAGAATGGCCTCTGCAAACACGGAGAGAGTTTGGGACCCAGTTGGCTCAGCCACAGTTGGTGGAGGGAGGAAATATCATGAATACCCTTCCACTGCTTTTGTGTCTCTCTAGGAGGCTTTGTAGGAAGAATCAAAACATTATTCTGCCTTGCCTTTTTCTGACTAAATGAATGGGCAGCAGTGCTTAACAAATCTGGTCTTAAGAAAGTGCTGGATTTGTCACCATTTTTATGTTTAAGAGGAGAGTGGTTTTTCACGAAGATGAATGAACGAGATTACACCTCTAAGCCATCCTTACTCTTGAATTCAAAACCTAAATAATAAAATGATGTGTAATGTAATATCTAGTGACTATTGTTTACTGAGACTCAACCTGGGGTATGAAACTAATTTAAAAATCATATTTTCATGAATCCAGGTATTTGGACTACCATGTTCTCACTGATTTTACTTTGTAATGAAATTTAACTTTTGCTACTAGTAAGAATATACTATTATTTGCAATATCTCCAGGTGTAGTAGAGTATGTTCCTGTGTTACTTCAAAAAAAGTAAACAACTTACTCTATTTGTTCTGAAGATACTTAAAATTAGGGAGGGGGGGGGAAACAGAAGCCTAATTCATGTTTGTTGTGAATTTGTTCTTAGGTATATTCATTAATCATATTTTTTTGAGTGAGTACCTGCTAGAGATCATTGCTGTAGGCATAGGTAATAGAGGCAGACAAAATATGTGGCATGGAACATTTATTTTATTTTATTTTTTGTGGGAGAAAATAGGCAATAAACAATAGGCAAAATCCAATGTGACAGTTACCTTAGAGAGTTGTGAGCCTGATAGGGAAAAATATTAACAGGGTAATGCTATTAAAGCATGCAGGTGGTGGGGAATGAAAGATTGGTCAGAAGACTTTTCTCTGTGGAAACCTAATTGTCCTGTCAGACAGAGACCTGAGGGGAGTATTGTCCAGGCACAGATATCAGCAAGCACCAGTCCTGGAGGCTTTTGTGTTTGGAAATCTTGGTGAACAAAAGGTGAATTAGAAGGAAGAAATCTAGAAAGGATAGTCAAGGGCTAGATCAAGTCTGAGATCCTTAGAAAGCATAGGTTTTTATATTCTTCGTACGACTTTCTTTTTGAGAAATATTATTGGTATCATGTCTGTTCTCTGCTATATATCTAACCATCATTTTGGGTTGATTAGAATGTCATGAAGTTATACTTACTTGTTTTCTTCCTTTCTAAAGATGTTGATTCTACAACCCTCAATGCTGCTGCCAATAGTAACATAGTTTTGATTTTCTCTCATAGTAATATAACAGCAGATTAAAAGGAGAGACTTCTATATTTTCCCTGAGGATTCAAAGAATAACTTAGGCATTATGCATGCTATACTTCCTTATTGTTTAAAAAGAGTTATTTTTAGCCCTGGCTGGTGTAGCTCAGTGGATTGAGCGTGGGCTGGGAACCAGAGGGTCCCGGTTCAATTCCCAGTCAGGGCACATGCCTGGGTTGCAGGCCAGGTCCCCAGTGAAGGCCATATGAGAGGCAACCATACATTGCTGTTTTCTCCCTCTCTTTCTCCCTCCCTTTCCCTCTCTCTAAAAAATAAATAAATAAAATCTTAAAAAAGAGAGTTATTTTTCTACCACAATATGAATTTGTTGAGTTATGTAGTGAAGGAAAAGAAGAGCTGAGACATGTTTTTCATATTCACCTCTTTTTTAAAAATCTTGTGAGCTGTCTCCTCTTCACTGGATTCTTCCAACATAACTTGATGTTAAATATCTCACCCTTCATATGATCCCTCAGGACATTAGTCTGTTCATCCCATTTGGGGCTGCATATAGTAAGTCCTAATTTTGTCATCAAGCTGTACTGAATCTAGTTTGTGCCCCATTAATGAAAATGTCTATTTTATCTTACACTGCAGGTAAAAACAATTTTCCTTATGTTATATACCCTTATTCCTGCTAAAATGCTGTCATGGTTACATACTATCTAGTGTATATTTAGAGAGCAAAATGTCAGCTTACAAGAAAATGATTCTAAAAGTGTGTGCATCTATTCATCAGCCAGTTGCAGCTGTTGCTGAATGAACAATTCCATGATTAACAGCCAGAGACTGTGAAGACGTCACAGAATATGCTGTTTTCACAGAACTTGATAAATTAATTAACTGATCTTCTGATAATGTGATTCTACTAGAAAGAAAAAAGTATTACTGACATAGCTTGTGATACAGAGTATACTGAATTTTCATTTTTCTTTTCCAAAAAATTCTGGGCAGAAATTAAACATTTAAAAAACATGGTAAACTGGTAATACTACATACTGTAAGCATCCTAATCAGTTAAGCTGAAATCTCAGAGAAGATATTGAGTACACAGTGCTAAAAGAATACACCAATTAAATCTAATGAAATGGAAACATATCTGTAATATGTTGATATTGTGTGCAAAAAAATGCATTAGACAACTCAATTTTTCACTTTATAATTGAGCGTAATATTGTATGGTTATAATCAGAGGTATGAGAGTGTAGGAGAAAATATTTTGGAAATGGAGAAACAAACAAAAACATATACATGTATGATAGATATGATAGATGATATATATATATATGATAGATGATAAATAGGTAGATGATACATACATATATATGCGGATTAAATGATATATATCGCTTGGTAAATGACCATTTATGAATTACGCATGCATGCCATTATATGTATTTACATGCACAATTATTCGTTAAAAGGACACAATTCCTTCCAAAATAATTTTGATGTAACACTGCCCAGGTGCGGCAGTGATTTCCACACGCATGTAAACACGCAGTCCTAAGAATTTACACATTTTGAGCACAGCTCCGTGTGATTCCCGTGTGAGCAAGTGTGGATCATGTCTGTGGAATGGGAACTCTCTAATAGGAATCTGGCAAAGATGTATCTTAAAAAGTTCTGGCTTGCTGACCCCTGCATATTACTTTAACCTGGTGCTGCCTGCCACTGGACCTGAATTTACATCCTGATGCCCTGCTGTGAGTAATCTTACCCCTGTTCTGCTTAATCCTATGAATAATCAATCCAATGTAAATGTGTGCTAGTGCCCCTGATAAAAACCCCGGCTGAGCAAGCGATGGGGCTTTTTCCGGAGATGGGAGGAATCAGGCACGTGGCCCAGGTCTCTCTTTCCCAGCGTGTCTCGGTATGAGATTCATACACGCATCAGGTCACGGTCACCCACGGGTATTGGCAGGTTCAATTCACACCCATGTCACCCAGGGAATATAAGATTCTAATATTTCTATACGATTATCAGAAGTCACTTTATAACTCTCCTACTGATAAAAATCTTTTGTAGACTTTGAGTATATTATATGCAATGGTGGCTTTAGGACTCATTGTTTTAGAAAAGATAAAATGTAATTTGAAAATATAGAAAAACAGTATTAAAGAAGGCAAACAAAATAAATATCAGAGATTTTTTTATATCCAGTCAAAATAAAATGACAAGGGAATTAACTACAGTACCACAGAAACATGAGAGAAATGGATGAATTAGGATGTCAAAAAATTTGATGGGGAAAAAAAGATATCATTCAGCAGAAACTCTTAGTATATTTGACAAAACTTAGTGCTGATTATTCCATTGAGAATATGTCCAAAGGATGTGAAAATAGTAGTTCAAAGTATGTTTGCACCTCCATGTTCATAGTAGAATAACATGAAAACAACCTATGCTCCTTCAATGGATAAATGGATAATAAAATATGTATATAATATATGTAATAAAATATTATTCAGCCATAAAAATGAGAAAATTTTACCATTTGCAACAATATGAATGGAACTTGAATACATGTTAGGTGAAATAAGTCAGTGGAGAAAATAGTATATGATCTCACCTACATGTGGAACCTAAAAACAAACAAGCAAATTAAAAAATAACTCATAGAAAAAGAGATCAGATTTGTTGTTAATAGAGGTGGAGGGTGTGAGGAGGGAGAATTAATGAATTTTGATCAAATGGTACAAACTTCCAATTATAAAATAAATAAATACTAGGAATGTAAAGTATTTTATAACTATAGTTAACACTATTGTATAATATATAGGAAAGCTGTTAAGAGAGTCAATCCTAAGAGTTCTTATCATAAATATTTTTTATGTTTTCTTTTTATTATATGAGATTGTGGATGTTAGTTGAACTTATTATGGTAATCATTTCACACCATGTGCAAATCAAACCATCATGCCATATACCTTAAATTTATACATTGATCTGTTTAATTATTTCTCATAAAAGAAGGAATAAAAGTAGGAAAAAAAACTTACTGCTGACTTCATAACACAGAGAGACTCTACAAATCTTCATTTGAGATTTCTGTCTACTTCAATTTCTACACAAGCGTTCAGCTGAGCTTTCAGAACAAATCTCAGTCAAGGATTCCCATTTGATCTGAGTAGTTTACAAATCCAATGGCATAATTTCTACTAGTCTTTGAATAGTGAAAGCCTCACATTCTATTTCAAAGTAGACCCTGGCATTTGAAGTTCAGAGTATATTATTAGTTTTCATAGCTGAAATGTAGAAGAAAGATTAGATGAATTCTGTGCAGCTGTAAAGTTCAGAAACTAGACCAAGAGCAGAAGTAACAGGAAGACAAAATTTAATTCCATGTAAAGAAGAACTCTGTAGCATTGAGATTACTCCACGAAGGCATATTCTAGATATAGAGAGACATGCAAGAGAAAAATTCAGCCATGGTCAGAATGACCTTCTACCATAGCATCACAGAACAGAAAACTGCAATCAGGTAAAGTTGGCACAGGTACCTATGTAGGGTCATTTTCCAACCTAAGATTCTATGATTATAAGCAGATTGATTTTATTATTATTTATTTTGTCAAAATCTGAGCATCTCTGAGTTGAATAAAATACTAAATTAAATTTTTATATATTATTGTTGTAATAAATACTAGTATTAAAATATACAATAAATGCTATCAATGAAAAATATCATTAGATAGTCAAGATTTCTTTAAGAAGCCAATATAATCAAGTTCTGTAAGAAAGCCTAGGACAAAGCAATTTGAGGAGAATAAAATATACTTCCTTCACAAGATGCTTAGAAAATGGTAGAATTCTTTTGGTGTGTAATGGAATGATCATAAAGCACTTCAGGATTTGTAATTGCACACACATGGTCAAATTTTGGCTAGCCTGAGTGTTAAAAATTTGTTATGGGCTGGATACTTTAATTAAGCTTGTTTTTTGTCATCAGACACTGGCTTGAAATGTTCTTTGGTGACAATTTCTTTCTTGCTAAATCTGGTTACTGTTCATAATGTATGAAGCTCACATTTACACATTATCCAGTGAAGCAAATACTTGTAAGCAAATTCATGAAGTTAAAATACATACAATTTGTTCCTTTATGTTTTTGTTTCCCAATATGTCCTTAGACAATAATTATTAAGAAATTTCAAAAAGTATTCAGAATAGCTTGATCTTATAGGTTAAACACTATTGGCTCGAACATTGTAGAATAGATACAATAAAGCATCACTCTACATGCTACCCAGCTACTTTTTGTTTCATTTTAACTAAATTTTAATTAAAACATTTTTGTTGTTGATAACCATCACTTTGCTATATTTGTTTATATATGTTTAATTCAATATAAATACATAAATATGTATATTTATTAGGTTGAAATTTGGTCAGAATATTGGGATGACTTTAGAAAATTAAAGAACAATGAATGTTTGAATATAGGTTAGTTAAAAATTTTTAAAATACCCCATTAATGGTAGTAACTAATTTGTTTCTCCTTTTTTTTCTGTTGGGACTATACCCTGAGAAACCTGAAACAACAATTCAAAAGAACCTATGTACCCCAATGTTCATAGCTGCACAATTTATAATAGCTAAGTGCTGGAAGCAACCTAAATGCCTATCAGTAAACGAATGGTTCAAAAAACTGTGGTACATTTACACAATGGAATACTACACAGCAGAAAGAACGAAGAAACTCCTACCCTTTTTGACAGCATGGATGGATCTGGAAAGCACTATGCTAATTAAAACATTTTAATTCTAATTCTAAAAAGTAAAATAACACTTTTTTCTTGAAATATGAATTCCTTAAGGTATATCTTACACTACTTAAAGATGTGTCTCATTTTTCACAATTAGATATATAAATGCTGTCTACATTTATTATAGACAGATGTTTTGTTTTAGTTAAATTTAATAAAATTAATTAATTCATGTTTAACAAATTTAACAAATCGGTTAGTCAATTAAAATATTTAGTGCCTTGTAGATAAAGAGTAAGACTAGAAACATGTGAGCTAAAGATGGCAGAGGAGTAAGTGGAAGCTACACTAACCTACTCCCAGACCAAAGTGGAATTACAATTAAATTACAGAAAAATCATCCTGAATAACCAACTGAACACTAGCTGGAGAGAAGCAGTATAAGCACGGACAGAGGGAATAAGCCGCACACCACAACAAAACAGGTAGGGAGTGTGGAGGAAGTGCTAGAGGTCAGCTGGGCTCCCATGGAGGGCAGCTGAAGTGCTGGAGGGGTATTTCAGCAGCCAGGGGATTCCATGCTGAGAAGTATGGGATCTAAACCCCAAGCTGGCTCCTCAGCCTATAGTACCAGAACTGGGAAAGGAATCCAAATAACACGCA